>JADHZB010001760.1:5857-28499 GCA_015657535.1 Nephromyces sp. MM_2019
TGCTTTTAGGGTTGTTTTGGGGCTGCTTTTAGGGTTGTTTTGGGGCTGCTTTTAGGGTTGTTTTGGGGCTGCTTTTAGGGTTGTTTTGGGGCTGCTTTTTGGATGCTTTTAAGTCTGTTTGGGACTGTTTGTAAGGTTTTTTGTTTTGCTGCTTTTAAGACTTTTTTCACATTCCTTCTCTCCTTGCTTCTCTCACTACTTCTCTAAATTTCTTCACTCCAAATCTGCATATAAATTTCAAATCAAATTTCTGCTATTGCAATGATAGATATGCATACTAGCTCCCTTTTCACTCCTTTGTTGGTGTGTGAGTAGCCTCTAAATATACTTTTTTTGATTGTATTCTCTTATATATCAATATGCTATGGTGTGTGTATGTAATGTACTGAATATGGGGGGTGGATAAGGTGTGTCTAGTGTATGTTAAAGCGTGTGTGGATAGGATTTTCTACATATATCAAACAAATTTGTGGTAAACTTTACCCTCCTGCTTTCCTTTTTGATGATTGCTCAGGCTACTTTGAAGTTTCATTCGAAGTTTCCATTTATATACTTGAAGAAGGTAAATCTCTTTAGTGATGAGGCAGTATTGAATGCGGAAAACCATAACATCATCAGGTTACAGAGCTTTTTTCTGGATTTTGCTAGTATTGTCAATCTTTGCTGTTTCTATCGTATGTGTGCGTGTATTTTTTTTTGTTTACAACTGCATTTTCAAAGGGTTTTTTTGCAGTAATTTAAGCGCGAAAAAGCCTACAATTTGATGCCTGAGAATCTGCATTTTCAAAGGGTTTTTTTGCAGTAATTTAAGCGCGAAAAAGCCTACAATTTGATGCCTGAGAATCTGCATTTTCAAAGGGTTTTTTTGCAGTAATTTAAGCGCGAAAAAGCCTACAATTTGATGCCTGAGAATCTGCATTTTCAAAGGGTTTTTTTGCAGTAATTTAAGCGCGAAAAAGCCTACAATTTGATGCCCACTGCGGGGTTTCACTATTTCTCTGATAAAAGCTGCTTGCAACCCTCTTTTAAGAAGTTTATCCCAATACAAATTCCCGTTAACTACGAAGAATGTTGAAATTCTTCTTACTTTGCCGAATGTAGTTTTGTGGCAAAAATAAGAGTTTCTACCAACATCAGATGTGTGTTTCCTGTGAATTTGATGTTTTTTTCTATGGCTGCTGCTACCGTGCTTATCATCTTCATACTAGAGATTCCTTGAAAAGAGTATTTTCCCCCTTTTTGATGCTTTTCTTTAAAGCTTTTTTTTTATTTTGCTGGTATATTTAACCACTATTGTTTCTATCACTTGTGTGTGTGTGCGTCTGTATTTTTTGGGTTGAAATGCTGCTTATGTAGGCTTTTTTTGTATAAATCAACAAGTAATAACCTCTCTTTCTTCAGGAAAGCTTTCTACCCGTGGTTACTCGTTGTGATCTCAATTATGGCATACCAGATAGCTGAGGTCCCACAAGAAAGCTGGTGAATATTACACTGCGTGCCTTCACTTTCGCCCCTCGATAGAGCATTTACTAGTTATTCATTTTCTTTGGATTTTTCTTGAGAAGTCTTTATCATACGCTTCTTGTGCTTCTCCTATTATTTGGGTATACTGGTGCTATATATTAACGTGTAGATTTTTTTTTTTTATTATAAAGTTTGTTGAGCATATTTTGTCGTCTGGTGAATTTTGTGTGTGTAGATATGTATTGGCTGTTCTCTGCTATAGTTTATAGGTGATATAGCGGCTTTTGCTGACTCTGCTGAGAATCGTGAAGTGCATTTTCCTCCCTTTATTGGTATTTATTTTTTCATAGGGTTTAGGGTTTATTTTTTTAACGAAGTTAAGAATTTTTGTTGATTCTCTTGAAACTTCAGGCTTTTCATGGTGATCAAATCTTTGGCTTATGCTTCCCCCTTTGGAGGTTTAGCTCTCCATATACCTCAGTATGGGATAAACGCCGAAATAAAAAGTACTTCCCATCTACCCTGGAAGAAGTTATACTGCCTTGCTGTGTGCTGCATTCTTGACAGTGCTCTAAGCCTCGTTATGCTAACCCCGTTGCTGCATAGGTTCGTCAAAAAAACTCTTTTAGAAAGTTCCTGCAGCTGTGTCTGTGCTTTCGTTAAAGAATTGCACTGTGTGTGTGTGAAATTAAAATTTTGCGGCTTTTTGGGATGTTCTTATTGCTTTGTTTTGTTTACTGATTCGATGAATGTTTTGGGTAAAACGTTGGCTTTTCGCCCTTTTTCACTTCTTGTTCTTGCGTTGTACAGTAAACCGTGTTTTTTGTGTATATTTTCTCTCAAGCTAGTCTCTTTTGTGGTAGTTTTTTTTAGCTGCTTTATTTGGAATATTCTTCTTCCGATTATCTTCTATTTCATTATGTTTAGCAGTTGAAGATTCATCATTCTCCACTTGGCATTGAAGGTTTTTTACTGATAAAGTGCTGCTTTTATTTTTTTGCGTCCTGCATCACTGACACACGAAAATACATCCATGCCTCCGAAGGAGCATCTGCGGTGACTAATGGATGCTCATAAGGTTTCTAGTAACCGCCGTTTGTGTGTGTGTGCATGCGCTTGTTTTTTTTTCTGATACTTTGTGTGTTGGCTTGCGCGCTCAGAGGATAGACCTGCAGCTTTAAGATTTTTTTCTCCCTATGCTTGATCTTGCGCTTTTCCCCATTTACCTTTTCTTGTATAATTTTGTTGATATTATCAGGCTCTTTTTTGGAAATTGAGTTTTGCTATAATCTGCTGCGTTGTTACGAACCTCTCTATTTGTGAGCCCAATTCATCTGTAGCTTTTATTTTGAATTGCTTTCCCTCTTTTAATCGCACGTTAAGTTTTCTCTTGCAGGCTCGTGCTCCTACGTGATGATCTTACGTTGATTTTATATCTTTATCAGTCTCAAAGTATTAAAAAACAGTATGGTAGAGAGAAGAAAGAATTAGATGCTGCACAGTCTGCGAGTGGTAAAGCAACTACGGAGATTCGCTAAGGAACAAAATTTGAACTGGGCAAAGCTTTTTCTGTCTTCACTACTATTGAAGACTTGGAAACAAAATTTGTGTGTTTGCTAGTTTTTTTTAAATTATAGCACTTGGGGTTTGCTATTTGTACACGCATCTTCCTAGACAACCCTAGACGACTGACTACAAGAAACAGCCACTGTGCTGTTGGTACCCCTTGAATTTGGCGTAATTTCGTGCTCAAACAGCATCTTCTAATGCTGCATTGAACGTGCATGTGGGATATGGAAAGAAAAAATATAATTCGACTTTACATAACTGTGGATATGCTGATACTCAAAGGCTTGAGCTCACTGGAGAAAAGTAGTGCTGCTTAGAAGCATGAGTCTTCAGTTCTAACTGCTTAGAATAGTGAAATAGCAGTGCTAACTGCTTAGAAGAATAAGTCTTAAGTGCTGCTGCTCCAGAGATTAAACTTGCTGCAGAACAGCGCTTTGGAGTGTGTAGTTGCTAAATTCCCCTGTTTAATTAGTAAGAACATGTTAATAGCAATGGGCGGAGATTTTTCCGGAGCGCGTACTATCCTTCGTATCCGGTGGTTCTTTACTGTTCCCAGGCAATACCTGATGAGTTCCAAAGCATGCTGATTACAATGTGCAATCTTTTCCTATAAAGGAATGCTTAAATTAAGTCCTTTTTACAAAATTAGACGTTTTAGTGCGAATTCTAAACTTCTAGGGTATTTCACCCGTTTTATTGTTGCAAATTTATGTTCTGGAACTGCTTTATTACCTGCTATAAGCATGGTTTCCTGGGACTCTCGGTTTGATCAATCTGCTTGAAACATCCCAATCTTTGTCCTGCGAGATGAAACGCCGTTATTGCGTTATATGACGATGATACATAGTCGTGATGTGAACCTCTGAGGCCGCAAGTTCCAGAGCAGTTTGTGTGGTTACTGCTTTTCTTCATAGAAAACACTGTGCTATTTTTCTGTATGCAACCTTGACGTATCTACTTCGTTTTTGGAACTTCATTAAATCCGTTAAAAAATTCTCTCTCTTTTGCTCATTTTATGGAGAGCTATGAATTAGCTCCAAATTCCCGAATATTTTGAGATAACCGATCAACTGTTATTTTTATGTAACTCTTAAATTAATGTAAGGGGGGGAGGGTGTTTAAATGTTTCATCTCTCCTCGAATAGTCGTGTTTAATACCTGTGCTTAAGTTCTTATTTCCTTTAATGGAAAATGATAAAATCGTAGAGTTTGCTCTGATAATTTTCCTATTAAAAAAATGTTTTATAACCACTCAACTCAGTAATTTGGTGTCGGCCACCCGCCGCGCTGGTCTGATTGCTGATCATCACTGATGAGCATTATTTAGAGGGTTTCGCCGATGAATTTTTACGGTTTTTTATGGATTTGTGTGGATTTTTATGGATTTTACCCATTTTTGCCGATTTTTATCCACTTTTATGATTTCTTCCTATTTTTATGCTCATTTTAGTATCTTTTTCTCGGTTGCTTCCGGAACGCGTTTCCGCTAACCCTTAGATATGATTCCCTAGGGTTCATCTGCGAGTTTGCAGTGTACATATGCGACATGCTTAAGATCTATGAACAGAAGCATTCTTGAAATGCTAAAATGATAGAGATATCTTGGCTTACGATATTTATTGATTACGCTGCTTAGAATATGATTATATACTCGTCTTAGGTGCTACAAAAGCAGAATCTATGCCCAATGGATTTCATTTTGGGCACACTCTGCAACGCTATTTTTTGCCATCTGCATTTTTTCAAGCTAGCTGCATTATATTTTTTATACACTGACTTATTTTCGAGCAGAGATTTAAGTGTTTTGCTTATTTTACCGCTAGATCTGATCAAGGTCTCCTATAGATTGCTAGTAGAACAAGTTGAGCAAAGAGTGTCTTTGTAGCAAGGGATAGTACTCTACGCTTAAAGTAGCAGGGTCCAAATATAGCTTCCTCCCACGCGTAACCCTCCGGACTCGCACATGATTAATATAACTTAGCTTTGCGGTAAACTAATCGAAGTGTCATTGAGCCAATAGATTTTCTGCAATATACCGTGCCTGAGAGCTGATTTCAGCTATTGGTTTTTCAATATTACTGCTGCGAGCTTTTGCGACTTCACTAGAGATGCTGAAGCCTTCTCTCCGTATTCATGCTAAAGTGAGGTTTTACTCTTTTAATTGTGCCAGCGCGCTTTTATGTGGGATAGAACAGAATTCCTCGAGCGCTGAAAGATGACAAGAAACATGTTGGGAGAGGTAGTCTCTTAAATAAGAGCGAAACTGCTGTATAAGTACTTGCTTGCTTTGACAAATGATAAAAAATTATACCTGTTGTAAATTATCCGCGAATTTTTCATTTTACTCTGGAGCGCTGCTTTGCTGAGAAATAAATGCTGGAAATAAAGGTTTTGTATAAAGTGATAGCGCACTGGCCAGCCGTCATTCCAAGGTGCGTGGTAGGGGCTACCAATTCGCAGCTGTACGTGGACCGTTTGACTCTTCAATTTGAGTAGAGGCGCCGAAATCAACCATGCAAACATGTTCGAAACTGAAGCTTGAAGCCGCCGTATCGGAAAAATAATTGTTGCGCAGCTCGAGTCTCTACTTATAAGGCAGATCATTGCGGGTGAAGCTAGAAGCAGAAATACAGCTTTGTACCTCTTCGTAGATGTAGATAAAAGGCTTTGAAGGTAAAAAGGATATTTTTTGTGCGAAAAACATTTATAAAAATAGCTGTGTAGAAACGATCTAATATCTTTCATTTTTTACAGATACGCTAAATTAGTAGAGCTGAACAAAGATTCTCCCAACTACTAAGAACAGCTTGCTAAAGTTGTTTGCCATAGTACTTCACAAAAAAAGCTGGTAAGCAGTGGTGGGCCGCTTGGCACTTGCAGTCGCATAAAACACAGGATGTCTAAGGTATACGGGAGATACTATTAAATAACTTGGATTATTAAGAATACTGTGATGCCAGTGGTAACTAAAAACTCTGAAGGAATGCGAGTTTGAATGACGCAGTGTAATGAACAGCTTATTGTGGCTAATCTTGCATAATAACAGGCAAAGTTAATGGAAACTATAAGCAGTTAAGCAACGAAAATGTAAAATCATCTTTCCAGCGGGTTGTTTTATTTGAAAATGATGACTCTTTTGGGGGGCACTGCTACGCTTGTGCTATCTGGTGTCAATAACTTTTGCTGGTGCTGCTAGAGATTGAAGTTAAAGCTAAATTTCAAGCGTGTAGCAAAGTCTAAAATGCGAAAAGCGTCGTTTCTTTATGGTAGACGAGGCAGTAACTGACTTTCTTATATCGATTAAGCCTCTAGACATCTCAGATCAGTAATTCTTGCAGTGACTAGCACATATTTGTTTGTCCTTTGATGCTTTGCCCCTGACAGGTTTCCAGGGTCATATCTTTCAAGCAATTTTTTCCTCAATAAAGGGGAATCAAAAGCTGCAAATTCTGGGTTTTTAGCGTGTCACTTATTACCCTGTGCAAACAGGAACAACCAGTAAGTAGAGATGCATTATAGTTCCCAGAGACTTTGCACACGATAGTAATTGATGAACTTCTGATTCCGGGGTCTTAGGACGAAATAGTACTCTACTACGACGACAAGTGGGCACTTTTGGAAAATAACAGAAAAAACTGATAAAAGTGCTGCTTAATGGAAATTTTACATATAGCAAGCATAATGCATGATGATATAACAATTGATATTTCATACAAACGAAGAGGTAACTCTTATGAATTATTTTTGGACAACATTTCATATGCGGGTACAGGCTCCATTTTCTCGCATTCGCAGGTACTTAATCTCGGGTAATGCAGTGCTATTTAATCCTATTTAGTCCATGCCATCTCAATATATTCGAAAACAAAGCAGTATAAGCTAAACGCTGATAAAATACTTATTTTTCCTTATTTTTACGCCTGAAAATGGCACCTAACCCAGCTTGCTGCCCACGGCCAACGTGAGAGGCAGCAATTCATACCATTATGAGAGCCACCCCGAACAATTTTGCAGACTGGAAACAGTGTTTGACTGTGTCGATCACGCTTCATCCTCTAGAAGCATCTGATGGCGGCATCGAGCATCGAAACCACCAGCGCGAAACTATATTTTGTAAATGCAGCTTATTATAGCAGTAACCTTTCGGTGCATACTCATTGAAATGAGTAGATGCGAGGCTCTTAGCAGTTTAGTGTCGTCTGCAAATCACAAGTAAGAAATTAGGCTGACCCCACGCCAATGGAAATTCTCGGTCCGTACGAAGCTGCATATGGACTCTTTAGGTTTTTGACCCTATTTAAACAGCTCAAAAAATGCGTCTAAAGATGCTATGGAATGCGAAATGCTCAAGCCCTTTTGTATAATAACAAAACTCGAGAATTGTTCTGTAGGAAAATAGCAGAGGAAATCATTTTCCGCTGAAGAAACGAGCATGTAATGAAAAGCAGCGATTAAAGTAAATACTTAAGGTGAAGCAAACAAGTATCTCATCAGGATTTTTAGCATTTTATTTACACTATTTCAAGGAGCTAGTTGCTCACCGCTTTACTGTGACTATTGAGCAACTCCTAGAGGACACGCTAATCACAAAGTCTAAAAAATGACATTCCATCCTGAAGATAGCCATGTTTTTGGTCCATCACGCGCGCTAGATCTGTTTTATTTGCACACATGTTTGTACTAGTCTCTGCACACACACCTGCACGAGTTATTCTTCATATACTTACAAGCTGTTCCACACGTCTCCCTCTTTTTGAGGCTGCACAACTCTTCCCGTACTCCCAAGACTGAACTGCTTAGCAATTAGTAAGTCGCCCTTGAGGACCCCTAAGGTACCGTTTTAACTTTGTGTGAGTTGTTTACGTTGAATATGATGCTGCTCCTTTTTTTGTGATAAGTGGTGATCTGTGAAGATGATTTCGCCAGAGTTCGGACTGCTGGCCGTTCCGCTGCCGGGGGGCTCCATCGGTAATGCGTCGAATTCAATTGGAAACCTAATGACTGAACTCTCTGCCAAAATGAAAGATTTGACTAGCTTACTAAGGAAAGAGGCTGCTGTTCCAAGCAGTGGAGTTTACACGGAATGCCTTCTCCATGGAGTAGTTACAAACGAAAAACTTCCTAGGGTGATGAAGATCTTAGAAGCTTGTTCAGACACTCACCTCTCTCATCAATGGATCGACGTACATTTGGAAAATAAAAGGATAGCTCTTCCAGGTGGAGAGTTGGGGGCTGCAGTTTATGGTGTTGTTACCAAAGCTGGTTACTGTTAGGTGTCTGTGAAAATGGCCACGCTGAGTTTTTTTAAATGTTTGGTTTATCGCTGAAGTGTACCAGCTAAGAAATATGATGCCGCTTTCGATAATTATTCATATTCTGCAATTAAGGAATCTATAGATGTAAACAGCCAAGAGTAGCTTGATAATTGCCGCTTTTTAAATTTTGCAAGAGAAGCAATTCTGTGTGCAGAGTTATCGTTAAATACCAGGATTTCCCCTTCGGCGTGGAACAGCTTATGGGTTAGAATTTCCCATCCAGCTCATGATTTATCGCTTTCTCCAGACCATGCTCCTTGGTAAGTGTTTTTTGCTGTTTAGAAAGCAGTTACGATTTTATGCACTTTTTGATGATACATATGGTTGGTTGCTACTAGTATTTCTAGCTATTCTTACGCGCAATTGATATGTCGCTGTGTGACTACAACTGCAGATAGAAAGCAAATATCTCAATAGGTATGCCTATTTCCGAGCATAGCTTCTGCTTTCGCTTTTATTTGTACTATTTATTACGCGCGTTACTGCTGAACTTCTCAGCTAATAATTTGTGTGAAATAATGTTCTATTTCACCCATTACCTTTGCTGATTTTTTTTGAATTAGCAGTGTTTGAGCTGTTTTTATAATGGATCCAATTGTGGTTTGCTTTACCGCGAATTTTTGTCTAAGGATTCTTTGTGTTTATGCTAAATTGGTCAATCGATTATTTATATACATTTATCTGCTTTTATGAAATTTGCTAAAGAAATTGATGTGCTTCTTTTTCTGCCATTCATCCAAAAGTTCCATCCAATTTGTTGGAAGAGGACAGCCAGCTCATTCGAGAAAACTTCCTCTGCAGTGCACTGTCCGCCGAGTTTTCGAGGCATCTTCTGGTGCGCAAATGCTAAAAATAATGGAGCGGCTATCTTACAAGTGAGCCGTAGATTTGAAGTGTATGCATTACAAGGATAAATCACTCCTTTAGACCTCAGATACCATTAAGTTTTTTCTTTCTGATAAACACGCTGGTGCTGGAGATTTTGGATGGTGACGGGGGTGCAAAGCAGATGGGGTTTTTTGATGAGGGGGTAAATACTATTTTTTGATGAAAATCAAAGAGTGTAGATGTATATCAAATGATGAGGCAGTAGGAATTGTGAGAGAAGTTATCAACTCGTAAAGTCAAAAGCCAAGCCAGACACACAGAGAAACACTTGAGATTCTCTTTGGGTAGGTACGAGGATAATTCACTGCTTTGAACCTCCTCGGCCAGAATGAATTCCTTTTATATTGGTGTCGCTGTGCTTTGATTTGCTTTTTTTGCGTGCTTGCGTGGTTTTCTCTGCTGTGCGTCATTGTATATGTGTACATGTAGTTCTCCCCTATTATTTTTTATAACCCACTGAAAAAGGCGGCTTCTTTACCAAAGAGAGGCTTTTCAGTTGAAATGAAAGAATGAAGAAAGCTCTCGTTTCATTTCAAGTCTTTTTTGCCATTCAATGAGCTGTGTATCAAGTAATATACGTAGCTTTTAGTTCGCTGTCTCCGTGTATTTGAGGGCATTCAAAAATTTTTGTTGCTACAACTCTTCTACTGCTAGCCACCATAAATTTTGTGATGAGGTTTGAGTCAGCCAGCTCTAAAAGAAATCTGCGGCACAAGCATTGCAAGCATTGCACTATTTGCATATTTGCGAAATTAATAAATCATTCATTAAGTGAAGTTTTTGGATTAAATTTATTTAATACAGGTCATAAGACTTGCATTTCCATTTAGAAATGAGTGAATTGATCGATTTTATTGTGCCCTAGCTCACACACAAGTGAGGGGGAGCACCATTCTTTTATCTCCCACCACTACCTTTGATTCATCGGGTAGATAAATTCAGGCAAGATGCTACTCCCCTTTCAAGCTTCTGCATAGTACTACAGTAAATTACATGTTATGAAGTCATCACGCCTGATTTTCGAATAGCCCTTATACCATACACTAATGAAAAATTATGAATTACTTGTTTAGTTTTTTGTTTTTTCTTGTTCAACAATACTTTAGTCAGTTTTTGAAATAATTTTGCCATTTCTCTGTTAACCATACAGGCCCAAATTCTTCACTTGTAGTAGATCTTCGATCTTCTACAGCAAATTCGGATACTCTAACCCTATTATGGTTTACGCTGAGACCCATTTTAAGGTAGCTTTTTCCTTGGTATAACGATTTTATCACAGCCCCCAAGCTCAATTTTTGAAAATAGATTCAATGTGTGAAATAGAGGCAGCATTGTAATTTTTTCCTGGCCACGGTTGCCGAATTTGGGTCTATTTTTCCTGTGAAAAAATATTTCAATGTAAGCGAAAGGCTGTGGTTGTTGTAGCACAATGAAAGCAGAGTTACTAGGTAGGTTTTTTTTAACGAAACTGTACAAGTACCTCTTCTCCTTTGATGCAATATGAATAGCCCTGGACTGTTTAATTTTCGTCATTCATCAGGACCTTGAAGCCTCAGAGAGACTGAGTTTAGAGAATAACCTGGTTACTATAATAAGTCGTTGTTCCGATGAAAAAAATATAGAAGCCGTTGATCAGGCAGTACGCAAATTTTCGGCAAATATATCACGGTAGGTATATCCTGGATGGTGCTATATACCTATTAAATATGTAGGAATTTGTAAATTTAGGCGCTTGCTGGTACCATGTGATGGTACCCTTCATCACCAGAAATTTTGCGGAATCGCTATCAAAGGCACACTTGGAGTTAGCGCTTACTCACACGTATGAGAACCAGCTTTTGAGCAGACTTCATATTAGTAGCTTACTGCAAGTTGTGGAAAAATATTAAGAACATCATGTAGTTTTGGAATTTTGTAATTTTTTGGACGTGGCTTCATTTTAAGCCCCAGGCATCTGAGCTCACAGGCGGAATGAAGCTATTAAAGATTTGAAGGTAGTTCCTCAATAATGCCGGTCAGCAAAGTAATCGTCGCGCATGGTCTTTTAGTGAGTAAATTTTGTTCGCCATAAAACTTACGCAAATAGATTTAGCAAGTAGCGATGACTAGCTTTCGTATCATGCGATTGTTTGCGTCAAACAAAATTCAAATAAAACTACTTTGGTACACAATTATACTATATATTAATATAAATAACAATTAACTACTTGAGCTCTTCCTTACAATGGACTTTTTTTTCCCTCATGTAGAATGAGCTATTGCTGCAAATCAGGTTTAGTATAGACAACTTGAGTTTAAATCTTAAAATTGTGAGGGCCCCGATGGGGCTTGGAATTTATTGTAAAGTAGTTATGAAATATTTGTCATATCTTCCAATTCTGTGATATAAAGCAGTTATTTACTTGCTTTACAGGTATTCAAAGTTCAGAAGGATAGACTCCTTAGATTTCGAAAGAAGAAACTAGCCTTAAGCGAGTCCGAGAGTACTATGCTTCCCTAAGATATTGTACTGCCTATCAGCTTGCTGCTTAGCTGCACTTCATTTTGCATAAATAAGGCTAAAATATAGCCAATTGAAATTTTTTAAAGAATATACTTGTAGATCAAAGTAAACTAGAGGTTCTCCCACCACTAGTGCTTCCAATAAAAGGCAAGATATCTACTCTTGCCCACATTTTCACTTTCGAAAGCGTTAACTGACCCCTGAATATTCATCAGGAGTAATTTCAAGGAAAATTCCTCTCCTTTCTGCTCGGCTTGAAGTTCTACAAGCTCAATAATGGGAAAAATCTCAAAGCATCGTTAGCGCAAAGATTTAGCATTTAATTATATTAGCGGTGTTAGTGTAAAGCAGATATCGGGAAATCCAAAATGAAAATTAACTTATCTTGAGCGCAATAAGTTATGTAAGGCTGTGAAACTTGCTAGTCTGCTTTATCTAGCAATAATTTAGAACCGCATCAATGATGTGAGTACCCGTCTCAATGTTTGATCCTACCTTGACTAAAGAACAATTTGTACAAGTGTTTCACATTTTCCCTAGTCCTTTCATTATTTTTTGAGAGGTTTGTGAATGTTCTCTTGACGTTTCGCAAATAATTCCATGTCAAGTATTTCGCTGTTTGGGGTTATGCTAGTGGTAAACTAATTCTAATTTTCTAGCTTGCTTGTAGGTTTAGTTCCAATTTTATTCTTGATAGATTGAGGAGCTTGAGATAATATCTTATTTGAGCTTTTGGGGAAAAATTGTCTAGAAGGTATAAAAAATACGCGTTTGTAGGCAACCGCGCAGTCCGTAGCAAATAACTTTTAAAATAATCACATTGGACAATGAGGAAGGTATATATATAATACCAAGATGTCGTTCTCGTTCGTTAGACAATATGCAAGTTTAACTTCGGTTCTAAGCAGTATTTTAAGACTATTTGCGAAGGCTATGAAACGTTAGAGTTTCAGCGCAAGTATATAAAGAAACGCAGCTTCCAAGCCTAATTTAGTATTTCATCAACGTGACATGATGGAATGAGGGATTAAGGGAGCCTGGCACCACTTTTAAAGAGTTGAGCATATCTGGCGAAACCTCTGCAAAGGCACGTGGTATTTCCTGCTTGCGAGTCTCATTCAAAAAAGGATAACCTGGACTTCACTACTATCCAAAAGGTTTAATCTTGATCAAGGCTAGATTTTAGCTTATTTCAGGACATTTACATATGCTGATGTTAAAAATATGACAAAAACTCTATGCGCACGTCCTCACAGCTATGCTTCGTTACCCTAGAGTTACTGCGGAGAGTCACTATTGGTAAAGCGTGTTGTGTCAAGTGGCTAGGTTCGACGTTCATCCGCCAGTCATACCATAAAACTAACCAAAATTAGAGCGTAGAGCCTCACTAGCAACGAAACACTATAAATTTAGCCGCTGCTTCCAGGCCAATTGGTAAATAGAATCCGGAAAGGTTTTAAACGAGCATGAAACACGTTATGTGCTTGGGCAGCTTTTCGATTCGTTGCGCAACAGAACTAGGGGTCGCCTCGCGTTTTGCAGGTTTAATAACTGGCATGAGATAATTCTGGTAGGAATTACATCGCCGGACACAAGTTGGGCAATATTTGCTTCTTGCGTAGCACGTAGATTCCGCGAGAGATCTCTACAGCTCATAAAATTCGGAGTGAACAACAGGCAGGGCAAGTCGCACATTCTTATGTACGCGAGCAAGTAAATATGATTAAAATGTTGCTGTGCACTTGCATGGGCAACAGCTTAATTATACCTTTTGAAAATATAAAAATTGTAATATGGCAGTATTCCGATGGCTTTGGAGAGAGTAAAGACATGCACCATCGAGAACGTTTTACAGCGACAGCAAGCTACAACGCATTAAAACAAGCAGATGCAGAAATCGTTAACGCAGCGAGTACTCACAAATCTCTAAAAGGATAAAGATACCCTCACGTATAGATATACGTACAACACAAGCCACCCCAAAAGCCGTTCAAAGGTTTGCAAAAAACAAAAATCCTGACCTAAAGCAAAGGGGCAACTTTTTTTATATAAGGGCGGAAACTACCGACACCAGCCGATTGAGTGCTGGAAATAACCCATCAAAATTTGTGATGTATCTTTAAGTTCTTCAGAGGCAGCTAAACATGAGCTTCTATGTAGAGTCTTACTGCCATACATACTAACTCATGTCACTCATTCAGCACCACGTGAAGCGATCACAGAATATCACCGCGCAGGCCACCTGAATTGACCTAGAGATCTCATAACAAGTGCTAGCCATTGCAGTTGTCAAATACTAAGTCTGCAGCAAGCGGTACGGGTCCCATAAAACATACATTATACAAAGCCTAAGGTAGTGGTAGTAAATGCGAATGAAATAAAAATAGAAACTTTAGGGCCCAATGCATCAATGTGAATCTTTGGTATCGGGTGACTTTAGTATTTGTGCTCTTCGAGATGCCTCCTTGTCATCTTTTTGAGCAAGAGTTGCAACGTCATTAAGAAAGTCTGAATCTGACCCAATGTTCCTGCCTGCAGAGCTATTTTTTTGAAACTCCTCCAGATTCTTGTTGCGTAACTCCAGTGCCGCCAGGACTTCACGCTCACCTATTCGAAGGCGGCTGGGAGGTCGTGGCAAAGCCGACATGACTGTAAACGACAAAACGAAGCCACACACAATAATATATCAATAAAGCAACTAATAATTTAAGAGTAAGAGGATTAGCGTCGATTCTAACGGGGGGAGGTAAGAAAACAAGATGCATTCACATGCCACTTTCGAGTAAGTAATATCCACTGGAATCTTTTGGCCATTGTAATTTGAGGAAGTGATGAACGAAGTTAGCACAAAAAAAGTACTCACTGCTCACCTTTCGCAGCAGGTTCGTGCCTTAGCCTCACGTATGAGGGAACAGCTTACCATGCAATGGGTAGAACTTGGCATAGAGTAACCAGAAGCACCGCGCCTACGAAATTTATCTATGAAAGTATCTTCCGGCGTGCTTGAGCGGGCAATTTACAAACTCAATTTTTTGAATTCCTAATGCATTACCCGCACGTAAATTATGTATTCCGCTCAAAAAAAATATTTAAGAATGATATACGAAGAGGGAACTGATGTTTTCTTTGGAACTCTAATGAAACACCCGGTGGAACCAAGGTCTGACGTGGGGGTTAGGGCGTTTGAGCTATTATGCGTTGTTTATTGCGAATGTGACAGTACTTAAAGCGTCGAAGTTTATCCTATTGATGCGTCGCTATTGTAGTACTTCTCTCCCGCACGATAGTTCAAGACATGCGTGGCAATTCGTACTGCAGGAACAGTGACCACCGTGTAATGCATCGCCGAAGCTATACAAAGCCCGTAACGCCTGAGGGAAGCATACCATGGAGAGACCCAGCTCAGGCCGTTTTTGGAGTGAGGATATGCCTTTAATAAATTATTAGTTGATATAACTTTACGAAGATTATACAGCCTGTAGGTAGCGACAATATAGCATGAAGCTCATCTGATAAAATCTCAATAATTCAGCATTTTTTCGATAGCTTCTACTTTTAGTTTCATAAAAGGTAGGATGTCTGGTATAACTCTAGTTTAAGCGAGGGTTAAAGTGCAGAATACGAAGCATTCCTGCAGTCAAGTTTTTGAATGAGACGCAGTAAGAATTACGGAAACAGAGTGACTTCAGCTGATAATTTTATCCTACTATTCAGTTTGTCACCATAACTTGGAAATTTCGTGTCATTTTGCGGCTAAATTTCATGCCATAGGGATGAAAAGTTCGTAGGTGTGGTACACACCGCTACACAAATTCAAAGTGGGGCCAAAGCTGCACACGTTGACTCGTAGGCACTTCATATTTGGCAGCATTGAGAGCAGCACAGCATTTTTTTCTAACCATATTGGTTAGATTTCATAGTGCTTTGGGATAACCTTGGGGTGGTACGTTGATGATAATGACTTGTCAGAAATGGGTATTTGTCCCCGATGTTTCAAAACACTCCGTTATGCTGCCAACATTGCTTATATAAACCAAATATTTTTTTGCCATGCAAATTCTCTATTAGCCTTATATAAGCTACCGGTATGGTACATGGTTATCCTCACTACAAAAAGCTTAAATGCGCTTTTCGTAGCATGTTGAAAAACGCCCTCCCTTCATATAAATTCTCTGGAAATCCTAGGTCCTTTTGCATCTTGAAGGAGTGTGTAGCAAGGCCGAGTTAGAATGCATCCACCCTAATCCCAATAAGACTCTTCATTCTATGTATACTATTGAGCTCTACAGAGACAGAAAAGGCATAATTTTGAAGTAAAAAACAGCGAAGATAAATGTGGGGCTTCATGTTTTACTTTAGGACACTTTGCTGTTAGGCCAACTTTATACGAATATATTTTCGAGTAAATGGAAAGCGCCAATTCTTTAGGCGAATATGGCCACCAGAATTGATGTGGCAGCGGTGAACTATTCGTCTTGCCATGGCACTACGACTTTGTATATATTCATAAATTTATAAAGGCTTCTTGAGCTTCCTCCCATAGGGCTGTAAAATCTCTATAAACGACTGCTTCCTCCCACCCTTTGCAATTAAAACGCTTTTTTTATTCAATCACAATATGCACTCTTTCTGTATGCACGAGTAAGCAAGCAAAGAGCTATCTACTTTTTTGACCCATGAATGTCTGAAAGGTTTCAATACATGCACAAACTTTTTAAAGCAGGGTCGCGTATCACAGCTTTCATCTAGAATTAGAATATCCCAGCATATATATAGCAGAACTAGCCAATGGTTTCTCGGAACAACATTTGGATAGCTCGACTATTCTTTGGCGTAATAGGACATGAAAATACGGTTATACAAAGACGGTCATTTTTGAATTAACGAGGGTAATAGGTTTATATTTCGAGCAACTTTTTTTTGAATTCGTTATTCCCATTACGAATAAATAGCATTGCAATGTCTATAGGGGCTTTAAAACGAGCAGGTTCTGCAGGTGCCACTCGAGGTCGAACGTTACAATCCCTAATGAATGGAAGTTAACACAACTTGGGGTATCAAGACCTAGTCCGTTCAACTCCAGCATTGAAAACTTGAAATTGAGTATTTCCCAAGGGTAAATTTGTTCTCCCCTCTCGATACTTAAAGTTAATAACTTATTCGGAGAAATACTGTGGAATTATTTCCAAATTTATATTGGGGGCAAAAGGAGATTTCATATGGTTACAGGTTAGCATGCGGTACATATTTGGCAAAAGCCTGTAGCGTAATTGAAACTAAGGCTCCATAATAGTTTCAGCTTACACCCTTGACTAAGCTACTTTTTCTAATATCACCGCTACAAATTACATGCAATTTGGTACACAAATACCACCATACGCAAATACCACCGAACTTTGCACAAAAATACCACACAACTTGCAGCAAAAACACCATGCTATCTGCCTAATTTTTACTCCTAACTACCGTGATATGCAATATAGGCAAATGCTGCTCCTTCTGTTATTTCGTCGTTATGTCCACTCTCTCTACTCAACTTTGCACGAAAATAGTAGTACATCACTGCGCCTGTTTTGGAAAAAACTTATCGCTTGCTTACTGTAAAAATGAAGAGGGAATAGAATAATAATATACGCTACGCTGTACCTTAGAGCTGTTCGCTAATTCCTCGAGCAGAGAGTGGTTAAGTCGGAACGGTACTTCCTACTAATCCTTTGTCCGCTCACCAACTAGATTAGCTTTACCACATTTTTTTGCCTAAATTTTTTTTGACTCTCCTCATATTTTGGTTGTTCAACACAACGGCGTCATTTCTAATAAGTAATGCCGCGCAGTGAAATGTAAAACAAGCGTAAGCTTGTCTTCATATGTAAAAGTACTCACTATCATCGTTTCTCCATCTAATTCATCAAAACTGGTTACAATGTCTTCTCACAAGCTTCTAGTACCACATTTGATGAGTTTATACTCATAAAGTGCACTATGCACAATTAGGCGCCCCGTCCTGACTTAATTTTTTTTATTGAATCCTTCTTTACTTTCACCGTGTGTGTGATTTTCCAGCTAAACATATATTGGCAGATCAGGCTCTTGTATACACTAGTTTTACGGGGGTTGACTGCGGTTTTACTTCAATTGGAAAAAATACCTTAGATTTGGCACAGTTTCCATATGTTGGAGCCAATAAGTAATTTTTTTTTTCTTTTAAAAGTGAGTCTATCCCGGTTTCTATTGGGAAAATTAAGCCCTGAGATTATCCTACAAATTGCAGTGGCAAATTTGTTTTTTACTACGCTTTAATATATAATATTTCAAAAGCTTATTGCTTCTGCTGCACTGCTTTAGAAATTTGGAGGTGGCAGAGCTGCAGGATACTTTGTAGGTAGTATGCGTGTGTATTTTTTGTGGAAAATGCTGTGCAGTTAGTCTGTGTGTGTGTATTTCCTGGAGAATGCTGTGTAGGTAGTATGTGTGTGTGTTTTTCCTGAAGAATACTGTTTATTCAAGCTGTTTTGCCTTGCGCGCGTGAATAAACGCCCTTCTCCCCTCTAGTTCATATATATGATAATTTTATATACCGTTTCTGGTTATTCTAATTTTTTTGTCGTCTTAAGTCGTAGATTTGTTCCTATCGCTCTCTAATTTTTTTTTTTGAAACTTTGGGGATTATCTCACCAAAGTTAGTGGAATTGAAGGTATCTTCCTCCTTTGTGCGAGATTATTTCGTATATCTTTTGGTCAGTTATACCAAATTTTAACTTGTTTCCACCATTTTTTTGGTGCAGTTGATGCATAAACTAAATTAGCTTGCTGTTTTTACCGGGAATATCATCAAATACTTTTTACTTTGAATAGCCAAAGCTTTGGTTAGTCGTTTAAGCTTTCATCGCGTATATATGCTGATTAATTAACTTACTTCTTATGCCTGTATGTTTCATCCTACTGCATTTTCATGGAAAACTCACATGTCTTTGAAGCTTTCAAAAGAGTGCTTTAGCATCAAGAAGATAGAGATGCATCGTTTCTGTTTTTTTGCTCACATGTGGATTAAGTATGGAAAACAGGACTATTCTCCTTGTCTAGTTATTAGTATAGTGAAACATGGCTTTGCTTTTTGTGCTTTACAGCTTTGTTTTTTTTCGGGTATGCCTGCACTTTTAGCTTAGTCAACTTCGTGTGGCAATACGACCACAAACTTAAATCTTCTATTGACTTTATGGATGCACATGGCGAAAAACTCGTATATCTATTGCCTTCTAATGTGATATACTATCTTGAAGGCTTTAATAAACGAAGTTTTAAAATTCAGTTTCTGCTTGTCTCCTTCTGTGGCATTTACCGGGTTTTTTTCTTCATTAGCGATAGATAAGCTTATGGCCCTTATTTTACGCATAGATTTATATCATTACACAAGTTTCACTCTATTGAAAGACTCAGTATGAAACTGAGGCAGGAATTCATAGCGTAAGCTTTTTTATTTCCCCATTTTCTAGGCTAAATCAATGTATATTTACTATATTATCTTTTGTAACTGCATTTTACATATCATGCTTCTTATATCTATTTATTGCTATTTCGCTATAATTTTATGTTTTTTTGCATGCAAAAGGTTTCTTCCTCCTTTTTTTTTCTATTTTACACCGCAACCTTCTCTTCTATTGCATCATTTCTCCATATATTGTAGTATTTCATTAATCTTAGCAGCAGGTTTTTCTTCTTTACCCAATGTATCACAAATTATATGAGTTTCTGGCGATATCATCTCTTTTTTTTTTGCTCAGACTAACTTCTTGCTCTATAATGCTGGAGAATCCCCCTTCAAATAACTCTACACCTCCTTCACCACCCTCTAAGACAATCACGAACATCAACAGCCCTTTGCCTCACGTGCATGCTTTCGTTAATGCTAATAGACCCCAGGAATATTGGGACTATGAGAATCTCAATCTGCGTTGGAGTCTTCCTGATGATTATGAAGTTATCAGAAAGATTGGGCGGGGGAAATACTCAGATGTTTTTGAAGGTATTAATCTGCTAACGCAGGAAAAATGTGCTGTGAAGATATTAAAGCCAGTAAAAAAAAAAAAGATAAAGCGAGAAATCCTCATCTTAAGAAATCTCTATGATGGCCCTAATATCATTAGATTATTGGATATAGTGCGAGATCCCGCCACAAAAACTCCATCTCTGGTTCGTAGAAAAGGGAATAATAATAATAACTGTATACGTTTTGAAGGGGAAAATCCACATCTTCACTGTGTTTTTGCCCTTTTAGTGACAATTTAACATCTCTGAGATATAAATGTGTTGTGAGAGGTCTTTTTTTGCTGGAAGAAGTAGTAGTTTTTGTTGCTTTATGGGGGAATCAGTGTAAGTACACTATAAATTATGGATTTATTTTTTTTTATCACATATAATTCGCCATTTTTTTTATTTTTCGGCTATTGAAGTTTTTTTTCTTTTCCTTTGCTAATTCTTGGAGTAAGGGGCTGATATGTGATGACAAATTTAGCTGATATCTCGTGGTGTGCATTGGAGATGGTAGTTCATAGTATACTAATTATATGCTATATCTTTGGCTGTGATTTTGCTAGAATTAACAAGTTTTTTATTGTTTGATTTATCTAGTCTGGTAATGATTTTTACGGCGTAGGTTTTGCACACACGTATTTTTCGTAGTTGAAATCCATTGAGGTATGTGTTTCGTCTTTTTGCAATATAACGTATAAACTTTCTCCCACAAGTGTTTATATTGACTTTTAATGCAGCAGCGAGATAAAAACTAGCTAATATGGTGCCTTGTGGCATGCAGTTTGAAGAGAAATTTGCCTGGTTGACGTGTGTCTCTTTTCTCATTCCTTATGCCATGCAGTTTGAAGATAAATCTGCCTAGTGTGTACGTGCTTGTGCGTGTATCGTTTCTCAGACTAGTGATTGTCCTCTCTCCTGTTCTTATAGGTATTCGAATATCTTAATATGACAGACTTTCGCAGTCTCTATCCCAACCTTTCAGACTATGATATTCGTTACTACACATACCAATTATTAAAGGTAGTTGAAGTTGGATTGATTTTTCAAGTCTTTTATTTATATATTTGCTGTTTATAGTAGATTTCCTGTGTGTGAGAACTACTTCTTCATATCAGAATTTTTCTTCTTTTTGATGTTTAGCTATGAGTTTTGCCAATTTTTGGAATATTTCATTTTGCTGCTAATAATATTTTTCGTTAGCAGATTTTCTTAAAAGTTAGCACACAAAAAGCCTTCGTTTTATTCTCATGGTTCTGTAGGCTGTGTGTAGATCGGCACATAAAAGCATTCATTTTACTCCTATAGTTGTGCAGTCTGTGTGCGAGATCTTAAAAGAAACCTGCTAATGTTATACCCATAGTTCTGCAATCTGTGTGCGAGATTTTCTACTAATAGCCCATTCGTTCTCCTCCTACTGCAATTATACGATATATACCTGCAGATCTTAACTGAGTTGATTCAGAACTCCCCCTCCGCCCTTATGTCTTCACTTTACTGCTCTAAAAAGCGATGCTACCTAAATTCCCTGTTCTTTGCCTAAAATTTTTGTAATTCCTGTTCGAATGTTAGAAAAAGATGGTTATCTGCATTTTTTACTTCTTACACTATTCAAAACCTTGATTTCCTCCTTTTCTTTATAGGCTATTAGCTACTGCCATAGTCAAGGGATTATGCATAGGGATATCAAGCCCCACAATGTCATCATTGACCACGAAACAAGGTAAAAGTCACGCCTTGAGACTCTATGTATGTTAAACTCTGTGATTTATAACCTAGCGATTGCTTGCTAAAATGAGCAGGGAAAAGTGATTTTTCGGTTTCATGCCGTGTGATGAGTGTTGAATAGCTTGAAGAGCTTCTTAAGCCATCCAATTTCTTCTTTTGAAGATGAAATTTCTCACTCCCTCAGTCTATCCAATAATAAAGGAAATCAAAATACCCTGCACTGCTACTATATACAGTATATTTTAAGAGAAAATTGTCAAAATAACTAGGAGAAGTAAATCTAGTCCTGTGCTGGGTGCTTGACATAGATTTCGTATATACTTGCCATTTTGAATGAACATTGAGAAGCTAGTACTTGAGAGTATTTTTCTTTATTTCTTGTTTGCTAGTCTTTTTTTGACTTACAAGTGCAAGAGCACACTCCAATATATAAGCCGATATGTGCCCCAACACACACTTTAACACACACACACCCACCTTTGAAGAAAACATCAGTTTCACAGCTTCTCAAGCCCCAAATATTTCGGTGTAGCTGATGTCTAGAGTTTCAAGCTTTTCAGCTTCTTTGATGATATTTTTGCAGAAACAGCGAATTTTCTTCATTCAAGCTTTTGAATCACTTTGATGCAGTAATGATGTTTTTTTATTTAAACGTTTATATAGCATGTGTGTGTAGAATTTGAACAAATTTTCTAGTTTTTGCATAGTTTTTGTAGTTTTTTAATACGAAAATTAGCGATATATTGCAGATTTGAAGTCTTTTGGTATGAACACCTATGATGCTTGCTAATTGCGCGAATTCAGCCTTCTTTTGAGCTTTTCACAGTCCTATTTTACTGTGTGTGTTATTTTATATTTTTCTGTGTTGGACGGTTTTTCCTATTCAAATCTTGATGCTTGAGTGCTTCTCTTCATTTTTAAATTCCCTTGAAGAGATTCTTTGCTAAATCTCTGTGAATGCATTTAATGGTAATTTTGATTGAGGTACTATGAAAACTTGTGTGTGTGTCTTTTGAGCAGGCAGCTTAGATTGATTGATTGGGGTTTGGCGGAATTCTACCATCCGCACAAGGAATACAACGTCCGGGTATGCAGAATGATTCGCAGGGGGTTTTAATGGAATTTTTTGGGGGGGGTGGTTTGGATG
>JADHZB010001763.1:1540-9040 GCA_015657535.1 Nephromyces sp. MM_2019
TATATATAGTGTTGTATATATATAGTGTTGTATATATATAGTGTTGTATATATATAGTGTTGTATATATATAGTGTTGTATATATATAGTGTTGTATATATATAGTATTACATATAAAAAATGTTGCATACAAACAGTGTTACACATTTATAACAACACACATCTACATTGTGTGTATATCTCAAGATCTATATATCTCTTTTTATATCTAAACAATGCACACACACACACACACAGATACCCAAAGATATATCTTTGATGACCCATCTTGAAAATGTGTGTAAATTGGTATCTATTGGTTCAAAGCGTTTCTTAGTACACAAAGGAGATCGTTCTGTTACAGGCTTAGTTGTACAACAACAGTGTGTAGGCCCATTAGAGACCCCTGTGGCTGATTATGCCCTAATTGCACACTCATATTTTGGGTGTACAGGATCAGCTACATCTATTGGTGAACAGCCTATTAAAGGGTTTATTAGTCAAACAAAAATGGCCCGTTTGTGTGTGTGTGAAGTGCTTACAAATATAATTTTTGCAAATATAAATAATTTGGGGGATATCAAATTATCAGGCAATTGGATGTGGCCTGCTAAATTTAAAGGGGAAGCCCACGCTATGTTAGAGGCAGCCAAAGCCCTCTCTGATTTACTTATTGAATTGGGTGTAGCCATTGATGGGGGGAAAGATAGGTATGTGTGTGTGTGTGTGTGTGTAGGGATGTGTGTGTGTGTGCAGGTGTGTATATATAAATATATATATATATATATATATATATATATATATGTGTGTGTGTGTAGGTGTGTGTGTTTGTATATATATATATATATATATGTGTGTGTGTGTATGTGTGTGTGTGTGTATGTGTGTGTATAGGGGGGAAGGGGGTTTTGATGTGTGTCATACATATATATATATATATATGTATATATAGGTTGTTTAAGGGTTGAATAGGTATAGGTGATGATTAGGAGTGATAAAATATACTATATATATATATATATATATATATGTATAATAAGAAGATATACATATTATAGTTTAATGCTCAACATATATATACACACACATGTATTATCTATATATTTAGTTTATCTATGGCTGCACACATCCCACAATATAATGAGTTTGTTAAGTGTCCGGGTGAACTTACATTGAGTGCATATGCACACACACACGATTTTAATTTAGCTATTACACCTGAGCTAAAATTACCAGGCCAAAGTCAACTCCTCTTAATTTCATTTGGAACAACACACACACACACACACTACCCATTAGGTGGTAGTGCATTGGCTCAAATTTATAAGCAAATTGGCTCAGATTGCCCTGATATAAATACACACACACTCAAAAATGTTTGGCCCATTTTCCATAAACATTTACAAAATCGCTATTTCTTAGCTGGCCATGATGTTTCAGAAGGCGGGCTTATTATAGCAGGTGTGTGTGTGTATGTGTGTGTGTTGTGTGTTGTGTGTTGTGTGTGTGTTGTGTGTTGTGTGTTGTGTGTGTGTTGTGTGTTGTGTGTGTGTTGTGTGTTGTGTGTTGTGTGTGTGTTGTGTGTGTGTGTGTGTTGTGTGTTGTGTGTGTGTGTGTGTGTGTGTTATGTGTTGTGTGTGTGTTGTGTGTTGTGTGTTGTATGTGTGTGTGTGTTGTATGTGTTGTGTGTTGTGTGTTGTGTGTTGTGTGTTGTATGTTATGTTGTGTGTATATGATGTATTTATACCTGTGTGTATATCTCATCTGTGTGCCTGTGTGTATATATCTCTAATGATTACTGTATGTACACCTCGCCTTATGTACAATAAATTTCCCTCTTATTAAACTTATACATTACATATATATATATGTAATGTGTATGTGTGTAAAATTTTTAGCAATTGAAATGGCGATGGGTGGCCATTGTGGTGTAACACTGTGTGTGGATATAAATGATACACACATTGCAAACAAATTGTTTTGTGAGGTACCTGGCTTATTGATTGAAGTTGCACACACACATGTGTCGATGATTCAAACAGAATTTAAAAAGTATGACATAGATGTTGAAATAGTTGGCTACACACACACTGAACAATATTTTGAAGTACGTTTATCTATTTTATTTTTACACACAAAATTTATTACACACACATATCTATATATATATATATATACATGTGTGTGTGTGTGTGTGAATAGATAATGGAATGCTTAGTATATATATATATATATATATATATGTACATGTGTGTGTGTGTGTGTGAATAGATAATGGAATGCTTAGTATATATATATACAAATGTGTGTGTGTGTATAGATAATATAATACTTAGTATATATATATCTATATACATATGTGTGTGTGTGTGTAAATTCAGATAAAAAATAATCAGGAAACTATATTAAATACAAGTTTATCACACATTAGAGATATGTGGGAGTCGACAAGTTATGAACTCGAAAAATTACAAAGAAATGTGTGTGAAGTTGAATCAGAGTATAAGGGAATGTGTAAACGTACTACAGGCCCACAGTATAAAATAACATACAAATATACTGATACACACATGCACACACAATTTGATACACACACACAATCACCCTTACACACACACACCCCTAATTCAATCAAACCAAAGGTTGCCATACTAAGAGAGGAAGGTTCTAATGGTGATCGTGAAGTAAGTATATGATGTGTGTGTGTGATATATGTGTGTAATGTGTCTGTTGTAATATGTGTGTAATGTGTATGCGTGTGTGTGTAATGTATGTGTGTAGTGTGTGTGTGTAATGTGTGTGTGTAATGTGTGTGTGTAATGTGTGTGTGTAATGTGTGTGTGTAATGTGTGTGTGTAATGCATGTGTGTAATGTGTGTGTGTAATGCGTGTGTATGATGTATATATATAATGTGTATATATGATGTGTGTATATGATGTGTGTATATGATGTGTGTATATGATGTGTGTGTATTATGTGTATATTTGATGTGGCTAATTTGTGTGTAACATGTGTGTGATGTGTAATGTATTTGTATATACGTTAATGTGTGTGATGTATTATGAGTATATGTGTGTGTGTATAATCTGTGTACCTACAAATCTGTGAGCTGTGTATACATAACATTCTATGACAATGTATTGACATATATAGTTACAATCCAATATATATATATATATATATGTGTGTATATTAAATTCACCATTTTTTTTTACACACATATTATAAATCTCTTTTTGTGTGTATATGATATAGATGGCAGCTGTATTCTATAGAGTAGGTTTTGATGTGTGGGATGTAACTATGAGTGATTTATTATCAAAACACACACACATTTCACAATTTCAAGGTGTAGTGTTTGTGGGTGGTTTTAGTTATGGTGACACACTAGACTCATCCAAAGGTTGGGCCTCTACCATACTCTTTAATCCACACATTCGACAACAATTTGATGAATTTTACACACACCCACACACATTTTCACTTGGTGTGTGTAATGGTTGTCAACTTATGTCATTACTTGGTTGGATACCTGGACAAACAAGAGATCAATCCACTACTCAACCTAGGTATGTGTGTACACATTTGAGTAGTGTATCGTGTATTGTGTATGTAATATGTGTGTGTGATGTGTGTGTGATGTGTGTGTGTGTGTGTGTGATGTGTGTGTGTGATGTGTGTGATGTGTGTGATGTGTGTGATGTGTGTGTGTGATGTGTGTGATGTGTGTGTGTGATGTGTGTGATGTGTGTGATGTGTGTGTGATGTGTGTGATGTGTGTGATGTGTGTGTGTGATGTGTGATGTGTGTGTATGGTGTGTGTAAATATAATCTGTATATATAGTGGATATAGGCACTATATGTAATATAGTTGTATACTATATATTTATATATATATAGGCGATGTATTTATATATAACATGTATAGGTAATGTGTATATGTGTAAAATATCAAATTATGAGATAGCCTTCAAAATATAAATATAGAATGAATATAAATATATGTTGATAGGTGTACATACAGTTTATATATAATAATTTACACATGTCTATACACAAATATATATATATATATATACATATATATATTTAAAATGTGTGTGTGTGTAGGTTCATAAAAAATAAGAGTGGTAAATTTGAGTCACGTTTTACAACGGTGAAAATATTAGAAAGTCGTTCAATTTTCTTCAAAGAAATGGAGGGTAGTACGTTGGGTGTGTGGGTGGCTCACTGTGAAGGCCAAGCTTACTTCCCACACACACACACACAAAATTTATTACTTGAAAATAAACAAATCCCTGCAGTATATGTTGATGATCAAAATGAGGTACACACATCTTATATACTAGATATATATAATATTATTGTACTTGGGTATATCTAGATATGTGTGTGTATATTCAATCTACACATTATTATATATTACATGTGTGTACACACACACACACATATATATATACATATGTAATTGTGTATATTTATACCTTTATATTTATAATGAAGTATATATTTGAGTGTATGTACACTTGAGTGTGTATAGAATAAAATGTGTTTAAACATGTATGTATATATATAATAGGATTATGTGTATATAATTTAATGTATATAATATAGATATATACTCATACTTATATATATGTGTGTATAAACTCCATATCAACTTTATATATAAAATGTGTGTGTGTGTATATAATTTTATAGGCAACTGAATTATACCCATTTAACCCAAATGGTTCACCCATGGGTATAATGGGTGTGTGTAGTCAAAATGGACAACACATGGGAGTTATGCCACACCCAGAGAGATGTTTTATGGGCTGGCAATGGCCATATTTACCAACACACATTGAAGAAATGTGTACACACACAAATGGTTTATCACCTTGGATTAAAATGTTCCAAAATGTGTATGATTGGTGTGTAGAGCATCCATTTTAAGTGTATATATATACACATACACAATTATGGGCTGATATAAATTCAAACACATCAATTCCATATTCAAACACATTTATTTGATATACACACAAATTAATTTTATTATATTTACACTTGGTATAACCTTGTTATTTATTCATACACACATTTATATATTTTTAAACAAAATGCTTATAGTTAGAATTATATCGTATAAAATATTTTATATCTTAATTATAAATATGATTTTACACACATCAATCACTATTGTAATAACACACACACACACACACACACATAAATATATATATATATACATGATTCAAATACATACATAAAGTCACACCCATATTTTTTATTATTAACAATTTGCTATTATATAAGTATAACAAAGTATACTATGTTTAGAAATTCAAACATTTAGAAAACATACACACACAGATTATAACCGGTTCATATACACACAATACTAATAATTTAGTAAACAAACACACACACACAGACACTGATTATATAAGATTGATGTACGCACATTACAAAAGAAATTTCTTATACACACACACTGATTATAACAGATTGATATATATACATTACAAATAATTTGATATACACACACTCTGATTATAGCAGATTGATATACACACACTATAATTAATATTCAGGTTATAAATGTGTAAAATTTATGATTTAAAAAAATTAAACAAAATTTATCTATAAAGCATCAAAACTTAATTTTTAAAATTATTTAAAAATATATATATATATATAGTGTGTGTGTGTATTGTGTAACTGTGTGTGTGTATTGTGTAACTGTGTGTGTATATTGTGTAACTGTGTGTGTGTATTGTGTAACTGTGTGTGTGTGTGTGTATTGTGTAACTGTGTGTGTGTGTGTGTATTGTGTAACTGTGTGTGTAAATATTTTCTAGTTGTGTGTATATATTTCAACTGTGTGTGAATTTTTCTAGTTCTATAAATATATTTTGTATTTGTGTGTATATATTTATTGTGTAATTGTGTAGGAGTCTTGTGAAAGTTTGTGTGTGTAGTAAGTGTAAGTGTATTAAGAATGTGTGTAGTGTGTTAACCCAAAAATTTATACATTATAAGCTAATGATTTATTGTGTGTGTATATATAAACATAATTTGAAAATATAAGCTCAAAAATATAAGGCTAAACATCCCAAACTGACACACACATAAACAAGCTAAAATACTCATTTATATATACACAAATTACTAGTACTTGTACAATTAAGCTTTACACACACACATATATGTAACTACAATATATTTTCTAGCTATTTACGCTTACTAGGTTAATATCTTCACACACATGCTAGTTTTATGTGTATGAACTAAATCAATACATATACACACACACATATATCATACATAAACTCACACACACACCTATAAATAAATATACCTAGTCCTTCACACACACACAGATACCTCTAAGCTCACACATAAGACTATATGCTCAAGCCCCTAAATGCACACACATGTCTAAAATACATACACATATGTCTTTTTACACACACACCTTCATACACACACATCTACCTCTCTCTACACACACCCCTCTCACTACATACAGCTTTCTCTTTACACACACACTTCCCTCTCTAACACACATACTTCCCTCTCTAACACACATACTTCCCTCTCTAACACACATACTTCCCTTTCTACACACACACACACACACATACACACACATACACACACATACACACACATACACACACATACACACACATACACACACATACACACACATACACACACATACACACACATACACACACATACACACACACACACATACACACACATACACACACACACGCTACACACACACACGCATACACACATATCTTTACACACATATCTTTACACACAACTCTATACTTACTCACATATCTTAATACTAGTGAAGCTATACCTTATATTTTGTTCTATTGCTACAAATTATACACATATATATACACATACATACATATTCACACACATGCAAAGATATATAAACACACATACATACACATACACACACACTGTCATATAAATCAAGCTCAATTATATATACACACACATGCTCATAAACTCACACATTACACTTGGTTATCATACAAATCTGACACACATAAACTTACACATTACAGATTGTTATTATACATATAAGCTCACACTTTACACATGGTTATTATACACACACACAACTCATATTTAAATTTTTTAAATCATCCGCAATCATCTGTTAACACACATCTAAGTAGTACAATTTGTGTGTGTATATAATCCCTTTAAATTATTCAATTTTTTAATGATTATATAACACACACATTGATATATCAATACATATGTATGTACATATTAAACAATACACATTAACCTATACACACACACATATATATAGCGCTCTTAGATATACACATAAGAGCCATACACACAAAGACATCTATCTCTTCACTAACACCTACACACGTACCAAACACCCTCTAACTTTACACACACACTCCTAGATTGATATACATACATTCTCTCACACATACACACCACACATACACACACCCACACCTCCTAACACACACCCACACCTG
>JADHZB010001765.1:0-44168 GCA_015657535.1 Nephromyces sp. MM_2019
TATATATATATATATATATATATATATCAGGGGATTGGAAAATAATAAAAAAAATTTTTTAATTTATCTAAATTACCCAATTTCAATAAACTTCTTAAATATCTAATAAAATTTATTACTACTAGTTTACACACCTTTGTTAAATTGCCATATACATACATTCATGACTTTAATATATATAACACATGCTAAAAAAATTGACACACACACATATTGAATATATTTAAGTACCGCAAAGATAAACTTCAAATTAACTTCTGAGCAATCTCAAGCAACATAAAAAACTTACAAATTGCTATTCAAAAAGTTATATGTTATTGGAATATAAGATTGGGTGTGTGTGAGTGTGTTAAAAGTGTGTATATATATTAAATAAAATTGAATGAATGGTTAAATGATTAAATTTGTGTGTGTGTGTATATTTGTGTGTGTGTATATTTGTGTGTGTGTGTATATTTGTGTGTGTGTGTATGTTTGTGTATGTGTGGGTGTATGCTTGTGTGTGTGTATTAAAGTGTATGTAATAAGAAAAATACGATAGGCTCCTTAATAATTAATTATTAAAAGTGAAATGTACAAATGTATTTTATTCAAAAAATTGTATTTCTCCTCAGCATAGAGTAAAACCTATATGATACATACATACAATATAAAAAAATGAGACTTATTCTATTATATATATATAAGTGATACAAATATGCATGTGATACACACATGATTGTATATTTTATACAAGCACAAACCAAGTTAAACACAAAAACGAATGTAATAACATACGTAGTAAAAAACACACAAACGTGAATGATAGAATGCATAGCAAAATAATCTATATGTGTAATAACATACCCACAGGACATATATACACAACAACCCATATAAATAACACATCTACAAAACCACTCCTCCCCCTACCTCCCTACACACATACCTTGTAATTACTCCAAGAACCAAAACATGGGCCCATCACCTCTGGAGCCATCTGTACGTGCAGGTACCCAAGGCATGTGGTCATGGTGTGTGGCAAATTCACTTCCATAATCAACCATTGTAACGTAGAAGATGAGGAAGGCCCATGTGAACCAAAGACTGGAGACCTCCAACTTACTCCAATCTTGGAATTCCTCAAGGGTGGGGATAGCCCTGTAGGGTCGTTTGTGTTTGAGGTTATTCCAGAGCACAAGGCGGAGTACATCTGTGTTCTCAGGGCCATGCAAGCCTGATCCCCTCATGTTTCGTGTCTCTGGTGTGTATGTCGCTAGGGCATAATCCTCTTTTTCTTGGATGGGCTTAATAACATTTGAAAGATATGAAGGAGGATTTAATTTCCAAGCATTGAAATCTCTATATGTACCAAGAAAGATATGGTTTCCAGAAAATTTACTTAATGTTCTCCTCAGAGCCATTGTGTAGAGAGAGCAAGAGGTATTAGGTTGTTCTTGTGTGGGGGAGTGGGTTGGAGATGGTTGAATAGGTGTAGAGTGATTTGGGGGGCGGGGGGGGAGTTGGTAAGTGAATATTGGTTGGGAGGTGGGAGAGGGGAGGGGTGTGATGGATATGTTTTGTATATATATGGTGTAAATATATATATATGTGAATGTATGTATATATATATATATATTATAATGTATGCGTGTAATGTTATGTAAAATGTATATCAAAATATTCAATTATACGTGAAACACTCAAATCATGAAATGTGTCATAATCGATTTTGGTGTAGAGGATGTGTGTTGTATTTTCTATATATATAAATGTGCGCATATTTATATATGTATTTGTGTGTGATTTTAGTCAAGATGTTATTTAAAATTAAGGGGGGGGGAGAGTGGAGTAATATGGAAGATATGGCTTACTATGTTATATTAAGTGTGTGTATTTATGTAGTTTTATTATTTATCTATATGCGTGCATGGGTATATAACTCTAATATGTGCCAATTTTTTATGTGTATGTGTGTGTGATTGTGTATAAGTGGCTATGTGTAAGTTGCTGAAATATTTTTTGTGTATGTGCTAGTGTATTTGTGTGTATGTGGGTGTGTGTGGATGTGTGTGTAAGTTGTTAAAGCAAATTGTGTTTTAAAAGTATATTTAACTAAACATAAAATGCATAGACAGTGTAGAATAATAACATGGGTTGTAGTTTGCACGGCCAACGCTTTATAGACTATGTTAATACACTTGGTTAACAAGAGACACTTGGTTAACAAGAGTAAATAACTATAAATTGTATGAAGACTACATATATGTGTGCGTGAGGTGTGAGCCTAAAATACGAGTGTTTAAAATAGTTGATATTAAAATTTAGTCAGATTGGGTTTGTTTCTGTGCATCCATATATTGATGTTTAATCACATTTGTGCAAAACCTTGTAAACAGATGTTTGTTTTAATAATGTTATTTAACAAGGTTCAAGTGTGTTTAGGCATGAATTTGTTCGATAATGTTTGAAATCTTATGTGTGCATAGCGCTGAAAAAATTAAAATGTGTCTAACTAATGTGATTTAATAATTATACTCAAGTGTGTGTGTGCCTGTGATGTGTGTGACCAACTAATATATCTTAATAATTGGATTCACTTACAAAATTATTAAGCTTTTTACTCTTAAGGATTATTGTAATTTGAAATTATATGCTTATTTGATTACATAAATGTTTTATGCTTAGTGATAATTTTATTGATATATTTATTTACAATCTTATTAACATGCCTATGTATAATATATAATTTACAATAAGCAAAATTTTTCCATTTGTTTTATTATGTGAAATTTAAGTTTATTAAAAATATTTAGTCTTAACTATTCGATGAAAATGTGCTTATTAAGGTGTGTGAATATTTAAAAATCACAAAGTATTTCAAAATATGTAGTTAATAATGTATGAAAATGAATAAAATTTTAAGAAGAGCTCGAAAGTATGTTTAGCATATCGGTAAACCAGAATACTTACAAATTTTTGTATACAGATCATACTAATTTCATCTATATATATTAGTTAAAAATTCGATTTCCCAGAAATGAAAATTTCATGGATACTCAACAGGAATACTAACTTACCCCAAAACTTTACAAACATTAGTATATTAGAAATATATGATTCTTAAAATATAATATAATTATTTACTAATTTGGGTATTTGTATCTGAATATGAGATGTGCAATGTAATAGTAAATTTTAATAAATATATAATACTTGTTGTTTACTGTTTATTATATATCTGTTTAACACCTTAATATAGTTTTTAATTAAATTTTTATATTAATGAAAATATTCACATTTTAATTTTCATAACCTCACAAGCAAATAGCTAAACATTTAAGCAACGTAATAAGACTACTTATAAATACACAAAACAAAGCATAAATCAACTAAGCCGAATATACACATTGACACAGCATAGCAAACATAGGCTAGGGTTAAACTATAAATATTTAAAAGCTAACAAATAAAACAAAAGACATACAATAAAGATTAGTATAGGTAAATAAATGTAGTGTAACAAATAGGTAACGAATTTATTGTTCAAAGATGTTCCTAAAATACACATGTCAACCATTTCTAGGTTCACATAAACATGTATTTTGTAAAAGTAAGACAAAATTTATAAGTATTTTTTTTTAGTGAGTAGAGTCTTGTTCTTTTTAACAATTTGAAAACAAAATTCTTTGACTAGTTTCAAGAAACTAAAAATGATAATTAAATATAAATTGGCATTTTAAGTTTTTAATAGTTAACTTAATGTCAAGATATTCAATCTTATTTGTTAAAAATCTTATTGAAGTGAGTTTGAGTTTTTGAGTTGTTCAACTTTAAGACTTTTACAATTTCTATAAGCTACAAAGACCTTTAATTTTCAAAATAAGGTGTTGAAATATTATCATTTTCAACAAAATCTTCCAAATTATAATTTTCTATATCCTCAGAATCTATTCGATACTTTCTTGATACATATATACTAATAAGTAAAACTATTACTCCAATCCCACCACCAGCCATTAAAAAGCTTTTATTACTAGAAGTTTCGACTGCTTCTGTTACAGTTACAGCAAACTCTGAAACAGTAAAAGTCGATTGTGTAGTTGTTGTAGCTGTTGTAGTTGCTGTATCTGTAGTTTCAGCTTCAGTAAGTGTAGTTGTAGATGGTGTTGAAGTAGTTGAAGTGTCTGATTTAAAAAGCCATTTGCCCCATATATCTATTTTACAAATCTGCAATTTACCTACTGTGGTTTTAACAAGTTTAAATCTTTTATCATCAATCTGATAATCACACTTTATAGCGGTCCATGACAATGCATTTGGCACCTCATTTTTATAAGATTTGCAAAGTTGATCTCCAATAAATATATCGAATCCTAATAGGTGTTGCTTTTTATTAGCTGTAATTTTTAAGCGGACCCATGCTGCTAAAATCCTATAGGCAATGGTTCCCTCAAGCTTATCGCCCTATTTTGAATGACAGATATTTGAGTTGTATATGATATATTAAGGATAATTCAAGATTAAAAAATAAGTTTGAAATACATTGATTGACATCTTCTTAATTAACTTATAAATAGCCTACATAAAGATGGAGATTGATATCATTTCAATAATTACATATATCTTACTATATCTTCCAAGAAAATACAGTTGTTCTTCGGCTTTGAAGAACTCCCATCCGATTTGATTATTTTTCTATCATATAGAATAGTTCGCTTATCTGATAATTGTATAAACAAATACGTTTGAAATCATTAGCAAAAATAAATTATTAAATTAAGTTATCAATTTCTCAATTTATGAGAATAAACATACACTTTTTGGAGAATTATACATATTCAATCCAGACTTAAATTTTACTATTTTTTTTATAGCATGCATATTCAACTACAAATATAGAGCTAGCTATTTTTTGCACCCATAGCTTACGAGGGTTATTAGCTCCAAGAAAGCAAAGACTAAAGCGTAGAGAGTCACGCGCCCATATTCTCACATATCTTCCTAGAAGATATCTAGGACATATCACTCCAAGTGATTTCGTAGCATAACTTGATCTATAAGTTCCACAAATTGTTGGATGTTTATTCACATTTTTACTCGGCAGTTGACTAGGGTTGGAGTAAACATAAACAGTTAAATGTGGCATGATATGATTGGTTTTTATAACTACAGAGCCAACTTTTTTAGGTTCCCCAAGGGAAATTTCAAACCACGGGTTTTCTTCCTGGGAATGGTAAAAATATTGAAGAATTAGCTTGGCTAAGAAAAATACTCGACAAATATATAGCTAATTTAAACCTTAAGCTAGAAAATAAACATCTAAGAAACAAAACAAAATTGTGAATTAAGTCTAAGTTAAAGGTGAATTACAAAGTTATTGTATTATTGAAAACATAATGATAAATTTTGACTATTGAAATAGTTTAAAACAAATTGATGCTTGTTACCTGATTTGTTGTTGCAAAAGTAGCACACTGATCATACTTAATGACATTAGAAACTTTGTTGTTGTTCTCACCCGGAGCAATCGATATGGCCCTTGCAGAGACACTTTTGTAAAATCCATACCGATTGAACTCCCCTGATTAAGTGGAAAATTAATAATTAAATAATTAAGAGAATTCTCATGCTTCCTAAGTTTGCTATTAAATTAATCACCTTTATAAATAGCAACTTCGCATATACAGATCTCCTCATCTATACTATATATCCTAATAGCTTTTGAATATATATTATAACTACATTGAAATCTTTCAATATTTCTCCACATGTTAATTCCAGTACTCTTTGAGCAGGGCCTCCAGTCACCATTGAAAAGTTGTAATTCTATTATAAGGCCCTTAGAGGTTTTCCCAAAAAGTATATGGACTTCACCTAGATATACTGGTTCACGTAAGGTAATGACTAGATCTTTTCTTTTAGCCTGATATTAAGCATTGAAGTGAGTATTATCATCCTTGAGTCTTTAGCATAGTGTTGCAAAAATCCGTTCAAACTTAGAAATTTTTATAAACATTAACACTATAATGTTTCATTTTATTCGTTTATTTCTACCTTGAAAGTTACGCAGTCACTAATATCATCACTCCAAATTCCATCGATAACTTTTTTATATTTCGTATTGCCAGCTAAATTCAAGTCTTTCAGAGCTTTAGCAGAAATGAGGCCTGAATTAAACATTACAATTTTGAAAACATATTGCGTTTGGGTAATAATTACAACAAAAATTCCTAAAATAAACAAAAGATAGTACAAATATCTCGCTATCTGTTTATATAAGAGATTTATTCAACATTTCTCAAGCGACATAAGCTTTTAGAATATTCCCAAATTTATACAAGTTTTTGAAAATTGTACCGCTGGATACTTACTACTCTAAGTTATAATGTATTTAACCGTTTACCTTTTTTTGGTATCTTTTCACCACAGCAATGTGCACCAGATGTTATTTTGCTATCTTTTTTGAAATGTTTAAAGCCTGAGTCTTTTACGTTCCAACACATTTTACTTACATTATTTTGGTAAACAAAAGGTGTTTCAAAAAGCTTTGATCTGATCACGTAACAACCTATCCATTTGGCATTATAATCTTCACATAAACCTTGATAATCATTCTTTTTACAAGCATCATCTGCTTCTGTAAAGCTTTTGTAGGGTGTGTAGATATTCTCTTTAGTTTCAACACCAGGCATGTAACAGATTTTTTTCCCCTTCGAGTAGTAAAAATGATAGCAATTTTCTAGCAAGAAATAAAAGAAGAGTTAGCATTTGATAGGATTAATTATTGGAGCTTATGTACTAGAAATGTGACTAGAATAAATAATCAACAATGAATTGTTGACTTAGTCAACTATAAACAAGTTACTGCAAAAATGGAAAGGCATTAATGTTTTAAAAGGCATTAATATTGGGTCGTATTTAAGTTAGAATTTTTTAAAGTGAATCAATTTTTTCTCATTAAAAAATTTCTCATTTTGAAATGTAATTAGAAAACAAGACTGCTGGACTCATTATTTTTGCACATCTGAGATTTCGATAAAGTAACTCCTCACCTTTCTGACAACAATAAGCACCGGCATTAGTGCCATAGTACCAATGAAATCCTCTTTTACCACATTTACCACTTGAATAGTGTCCAACATAATCTGCCATATACCCCGGCTTGCACAGTGACCAGTATTCAACTTCTGCTGAGCTACACAATCTCTTATAACCCATCTTGTTACACATAATAACAGCTGATTGTCTGTTCAAAATGAAGGTTGTCTTGTTAGAAAGACTTTTATAATTTCTTTTGAAGAAACACATGTTATTTTTTTTTATACATTTCCCCCCTGAACATGTTAAATAAAAAATGTAGATATATAGTTGTCAGATATCTTTCTTTTATAGTGGATTGATTGAATGCACTAGAAACGTTAAACCTATCAATTACTTTTTTAGACTATTTTGGAATGTTTTGTTTTAAATTGTCATGAATGAACTTCGAAGTCACATAAGAAAATTGATGTAAATATGTTATTCTCAGACTACAAGTCAATTTCCATCTTTATACTATTGAGCTTATACTTTTACTTTATAAAAAGTGTTCATACTTAAGACTTTTTGATTGAACCAACTACTTTGAAATTTGTTAGATTTGAAAGCACTAGAAGCACAAGGATTTGAGTTACATAGATTCATGAATTGACTTACTTTCTTTACAGCACCAAATATGATTTTTTGCTATCTTATTCTCCCCGTCTTCTTTTGGTATAGCTGATTTACACAAGCTTGAGTATGGCAGTGGACTTAAAATAGAACCAGGAGATACAAGTGATGCTATTGCGGGGGCATTGCACTCTTTATTTAGGGCCAAATCGCGAACTCCACATATTCCCTTGAAGCCAACATTGCTACATACAGTATCAAGACTGCCCTTATGATGTCCTATAATTTTATTTTGCAAATTTAACCGGCATGCTTCTCTCTTAGAAATATCCTTTTCAATTGTTAAACAAAGCTTTTCTGTATTTAATATAATTATATAAAACTAAAAGTTTTAACTTTGGATAATATAGAACAATTACAATTATTTTAAAAGAAGTTGGCTATCTATATTGAACTTCAAGTGTATTTTTGAATTACACAATCCATGCTTAATTATTAGAAAGATTTTGTACTGAGTCTTTCTAATGTCATCTCGACAAAAAAGTGTATGTTTGTAATGATTTCAAGTCTATTTTAAAATTGTATGTCCTTAACAAATTTCTAGCACAAGTTTTCTAGTGCAACTTTCCTACTAAATGTGTAAAGATTTGAAATGGCTGGCTTTATCATAGAGCTGCTCAGAAGCTATAGTAATCAAAATGTTAGAGTGTGAGTAAATGTGTCAAATAATGAAAACTTACTCTCATATTTTTTATCTATTTCATCATTTTCAGGAGGTACCAAATCAAATTGGCTTCGTTTATCCTGTTCGTCCGACCCTTCATAATCCTCAATGGATGCTAGTATTATAACAAGTTTTGAGAATATAGCAAGCAGCACGAAATAATTTAAGATACTAATAAAATTCGATTTAGGCATCCTTGTAGCAGCAACCTTTATTGTTCATTAATTATTGAACTTTTGGCTTACATTTTAGCGCTTAGCTACCACAATTTGTGAAAGATTTTTTTAGATGAAGCCTCATGAAATGCGTTATATATCTATAAAACTTTTGCTTATTTTTAATATCATATGATAGTGTAAAGAATTTCAATGAATAGTTAACCAGCAAGTGTTTATTTTATCTTACGCTTTATATTGAAAGATATTTAAGCAATCCTTTTATCCTAATTCATTAATTCTTTTTCTATAAAAAATATCCTATACATTGTGCACTAAATATATAATTTAGATAGATTGGAGCCAGCACATCGAGGTATAAAAAAATTAAGTACACAATTGAAGTATGCACCAAAATTATCACTGATAAGGTTTTAAATGTTAAATGCGTTGATAAAAACAAGTGTTTAGTAGTGGGTAATAAATTAATTTGTTAATTACAGAATTAACTTAAATTAAACACTCTATAATCTTTAGCTCTTGTAATTTCAATATATAATACTAGCTACAATAATCTAAATATCTCAGGCCATTATTTTCATCAAATTCTAAAACACACTATGTTTTAAAATTTAATTGCTAGTATAGCTTGTATAAACCTATATAACTTTTTTGTACATAAACCATATTAATAAACAAAAATATGAATAAAAGAGTCCTGAAATTTTTGAAACATTTTTAAAAAGTTTAACAACTGGTCAAACTCCTGATAACATCCTTCATTAGCTTAAATATATATATATATATATATATATGTGTGTAATATCCCCACAACCAAAAAAAAAGAGAGCACTTACGCCATAGTAAAACTATATACTAGACACCAAAGATTACTAGGTAGAAGAAGACCCGCTAAAACATAACTAGTCAACCCACAATTTCCAAACTAAAATTTAAGTAGCAAAATATATATATATAAAAATCCTAAAACACGCAAATGTAGCAGGCCCACAAATACGCTAAATACGAACCCAAAAAACGACAAAGAAAAGGAAACTAAATAAAAAGAGCACAAGGGAAAAAGAAAGAAAAACACGAAATTAAAAAATGAAAATCTTTTTCTTCAAAGTTTTTTTGGGAATTTTACTTTTTATTTTATTTTTTTAGCATTTGAAACCATTAACACGAAAACTTAAAAAAGAGAAAAATAAAATTTATATATTTTCTTTTTTAGAAAAAGAGAATCTCAATTCATAACCTTTAAAGTTACGAATATATAACGCTTTAACCTCCCAATTTTAAAACTTTAAAATCTCCATAAACTAATACTTAATACCTCAGCGCACCTCAGGTTCTTAAGAAACCTCTTGCTAGTTAGTAAGATTTTAAAAGTATTTCTTAAGCTCTCCTTACCCTAGTTAGACACGTCGTCATACACAAACGACACCTAGTCACCCTAACTTACTCTAGGTGCGCGAAATCTATTACGGTCCCGTATCTAACGCTAAGATATAACAATGTATTTGTGCAATTCAACTTGTATGCAAATTAGCTTGTATATTCCTACTTTTTGCTTCTCATCAATAGGGATTTTATCTTATGATAATATATTTATAATGAGTTAATAATTAGTTTTAATTTGGGCGTATTTTTCATTATCGTAACCCTTGCTTATTTGCGTAGGTTTTGTAAAGAACTTTTTTGATGTTAATTAAAGCTATTAAGATGTTTTAAATAATTATCAAGAATAAATTTGGTTGTAACTAATATTAGGTTTTTTAATGATTATAACGTATTTGTAAATATTTGTTTAACGTATAGGCGTGTTTACCTATACTTATGATATGTGATGTTATCTTGACTAAAATTTGTTAATTATAGTTTAATTGTTATAAATAACTATTAATTATAACTTAAACATAATTGATGAAACTGCACTAATAACATTTTATTTATTTCGTTTTTAGGAATTAAGATATCACTGCTTTTTAGCATACATATAAAATTCCATATTTATAAATGTAAATACTGAAATGTTGTATTACGCTTTTCAAGTTAAAAAGTGTATAGGATATTAGTTAGTTATATTAGCGCTTACCTAATGTGTGGTGATAAAATTCAGCTTATATGCTTATGTGGGGGATACTGATAACTAAATGTTGTTATTTCTAGCTGTTTTATGAGTTTTAATTACTACATATATTTCAGGTAAATAAAGAATCGAGTTAGAAATAAATCATATGTAAACTTCGGTAAGAAGATATAGGCTTATAAGATTTTATGTTTATTTTGAATTTGTGTTTATTAATAAAGCAATAAGAAAAATAAATTAAAAAATAATATTTTGGAAAATTAGATGATGTGAGTATATAATTTGAAAAGTTCTATGATATATCATCCTAGATAAAGAATTAACATATATTAATTAAAACCTCTTGAGTTCTATCATATATGAAAGATATTAATTTTGCATTTTGCATTTATATATATAATTGATGTTTATACGAAATAAACAGATTACTCTGGTTAAATATATATATATGCCTTATCTCCCTCATAATCTCACACTTAGATTGGTGTATCATGCAAGGAAAGCCTCTTCCACAACTCATTGAAATTTGATTGTTTTTGCTCACTTTCTTTCGTGAATTTTACAACATCACACATAATTTTATTAATTCTATTTTCTAATTCATGATTTGAATTATCAAATTTCAATTTTTTAGAAGATTTTAATTCATTAAAATGCATTAAATTTTCATCTAATTCGTCTAGATTTTTAGTATATACATTGTAGAATTCATGATTGTTATCAGCATAGAATTGTTCGAATTTGGATTCATTTTCATCAACTTTATAATTACTTTCTTCAAACACATCATCGTCATACATTTTATTACACAATCCATTCATATCAAAATGTGTAAACCTATCAATGTTGTTAACTGGTAATTTCCATCTTAATAAATTTGGTGGATAAGTCTTACCAAACCATGGCCTACATATTTTTGGGTTTAATATATCTGAAAGTTCCTTGGGCAATTGGATTGTTTTCAAGTGTTGATCTTGTGAGTCATGTTTGTTTACATCTGCTGTGTGTGTACCTTGTGTTGTGTTTGTATAACTGTTATGGTGTATCATGGTGAACGTGTTAATGTTATGATTTATTTGTGGATAACTAGTTTTTTTATACATGTTGTTTGAGGTTAGGGTATTTGTGTCCTTGGTATACAAGTCAGGGTGTTTAGTGTAGATTTGTCTATTATAGATATCCCCTAGTATCTTCATCTTTCTTTCATTAGTAACAGTATGATCATTGGTAGATATAGGGGGTATATGTGGTTCAAATTCAGGTATGTGTAAGCTTTCTAGCCAATGTAGAAATTGGCCATAAATAATGTCAAACAATTCATAGTGTGTATAATCTTGCCATAAGATCGGTTGAAATGAGAATGTGTTAGATGTAATGGCTTCAAGTAAATGTTTAAAATATTGAATGGCAATAGTCTTTTGAACTTGAGGTTGTGTATTAGTTATAGTCCATTCTAGAGGCGGGCCCTTCCATTCAGTTTCTGGTATGCTTGTAACGTGTTCAATGACACTCAGAAATTTCTTCTTTAAGGATGAAAAGCAGTCATAGGGTGTAGGGAATTCTTCTTGTGTGATTTCGTCAACTCCTTGCTTCCATAACAGCGCTATATTATAAATTGGGTCATCTTCTAAGGATGTAGTAAATTTGTGTGTGGTGAGGTTTGATGTATCCATATTGCTGATAATCTTCGAAATCCCATTCAAGTTTGTAATCATACGATCTGGTTGTAATAAGTTAGGTTTTATGATTGGATAAAACAAAACACACGATGTAGTTATGTTAAATTTATTAAATTTAGGGTTGTTGCTTGTAAGGAACTGCTTTAGCTTGCTTCCCACATATGTTGTGTATCGGCTGATAAGCTTAGAAAGATGAATATCCGCGAAATTTTGAAATAAATCATTCGATTGATGTGCATCAAGAAATATTTCATCTTCTTCTACCTCGTCATCGAATTCTTCAAAGCTGTAATTATTACTGTGTGATGAGATTTCCATTTCAAAATATGCAGGGACAGCTAAAATGTATGTGAGACATATAGTTGGCTTATGTGTATTTGATTCATAATTCAATATTTGTCTTGAAAACATTGTACTCTGATCTAACCAGAATAATTTATTATCTTCTGATGAAATATCTATATAAACACTTCCCTCAACTTTCGTATCAAGGTGTGTAAGATTTAAATATTTTGAGCAACCTATAACCCATGGTATACACCACAATAGTAAATTAGCATCCGGCATTACTTCCTTTATGTTACACATCTTATCGGTTGCTGTAGGTGATTCCGGTTCTGCACACCAAAAGGTAGGTTGTTCAACACCTAGAGCATGGAAACAGCTATTTAAGGCCAAATGTGTGTCTGTTGAGTGTGAAGGACTGACGCGTATATACAGAGTTGGCCATGTATGCAATTTACTTGATATGATTGAAGTGGGAGAAAAAAATGTAGGCATTGTTGTTAGTGTAAGTAGATGATGTGATGTGTTAACTAAGCATTGACTTTGGTCAATATATGTGGTTGGGTTAAGCCCAATCATTGAGAATATAATTGATTCATACACACACTGTAGGATGTGATTACGATGTAGTGGCTCATGTGATTGCGAAAAACATTCACCACATAATAGTACACATTTGAAAAAGGTGTAATATCTTGTGCCTCCAATGGGTATAGAAAATGTTGCTTCATCTTTTTCTATGGGCCAATGTGTAGGTAATATGTTAACGATCTCTTGTAAGTAATCATATTTACACATTTCAATAGGGAGAGTGGGTAAACTTACTGATGGAGGATCCAGTGACTTAAATATTGGGCTAAGTGGTGGAGTGGGGGGTGAATCAAATGTAATAAGGGGGGTGTAGGGTGGTATAGGGGATATATAGGGAGGAGTAGAGGGTGTGTAAGGTGGAGTAGGGGGTGTGTTAGGTGGAGTAGCGTGTGTGTATGGAGGAGTAGGGGGGGCCTTATTTACCCTCTTTACCCATGTGGATAGCCCAAATAAATTATATGGTATATCATCCTCTTCTTCTAAGTTAATATCTTCTATATTATTATCTTCAATTTCTGTGGATGAAATTTCATCTATTGAAATATCCGCTGTCGATGATGGAGGGTTGAGTTGAGTGGTAAGGATAGGTGATAAATTCCCTGTATCTATCTGGAAAGGTATTTGTGTGTGTGTTATCTTATTCAATGAACTTGTGGTTGATGATGATATTGGAGTTGATTGTGAAATGGCTTGTGTGTTTTCTGGAATAATTGGGTTTAGTTTTATTGGTGGGTTTTTATCGAAGAATGTTGTGTGGGGTAGAGATATTTGTGGTAAAGATGACCTTATTACATTCGGGCTTGATCTATCTGGCCCTGGTAAGGGTATAAAAGGATTAGGTGTCTGGATTGGTGATGTGGATAAGGATGGTGTGTGCATTTCTGCTATATGTATTGGTTGTATGTGAATTGGTGGTATGTGTATTGGCAAGGGGTGCGTTGGCTCGGGTTGAGGAGATAAAAATTGAGATGGTGGTGTGGAGTTCTTTTGTGGTGATGAAGTGAGATCTATTATGGATTCCTGAGTGTGTGTAGAAATATCAGTTGGTACTGGGTGGAATTGATCTGAAATTAGTGGGTCAAAGGGATCGTGTGTTGTAGTAGATGTTCGGGGTAGTATGCCGTTAATGGGTGCCAAATTGCGATAGGTACCAACCGATTTGATTAGCTTTGGTTGTGTAGGGGCTAAGAATGGGTTTTTTTTATTATCAAACAAGCCAAATTCTGGGGAAGGAAATATAGGGGGTGTCGTCTTCTTTTGGGTAATAGGAGTTCCTTTAGTGTGTGTAGGTCGATTTTGAAGGGGGAAATGTGTAGGCATAGAGGGTAACTTAGCAATTGCATGATTAGTTTCGATTGTGATATAGTCAGGGTCTAATAATATTTGCCTTGAGATATTCATTTTCATTAATTTTTCAATAAGCACATTGCTTTGAATTGGAGGTAAGCTAACTTGCTTAAATGATGTAATTTGTGAAAATGAATAGATATCCACAGATGAATAATCTATGGTGTTTTCATCGATAATAGTAATACCAAAGTATTCGATTAAACGCCCACAAAAACGGTCTGAAAAAACAGAAAAATAAGGTATAAGTGTGTAAGTTGTTGTGTTTACATTATTTTATCATAGATATTGCATAGTAAAAATTTCTTTTAGATATAATCCCACATTTATCAACATATTTAAACCATTTTATCCATCCAGGTAGTGATCCTCATACATCCAAACTCCCATATCCCTGGGTACATATCCCTTCATCACACCACCACACTCCAATACTTCCACACGTCAACATTCCCTACCCCTACACCCACCATCTCTACCTACAGCTCATTTTATATCAATCCCACCCCATACTAACAATCACACAACTTATACACACATACGTACCATCTTCTTTATCACAACCAAATGTTTGTTTGAAACGTTCTACAGACATAATGATAGGACCCCTCTTCTTGTTGAATGAATTGATTAATATAGGTATATACCTAACCCGTATCATGTTCATATATTTGTTAAGCAATACACCTTGTAAGAATGGGGAAGACTGCAATAATTTGTAGTAACGTGTGTAATTACACGTTTGAAATGCTTGATATGAATAGAGTGCAAATTTTATACGTTCGTCAGATCTCAACTCTGGGGGAATACTCCTCACTGTGTCTAAGAAGCCACTATTATTATCAGAAGATATATTGAGTAAAATACGGTAGGCCCAAAATTCAGCCTCATGAGGCGATGTGTAAACCAATAAAGAAAATAACTCTGGATCTTTTGATTGGTAGTGTGTAACATCTTGCCTAGTAAGGAAATTCCTTACATCTTCATAACCAGCCATTAATTTATCTAGACAAGTTGTAAGGAGAGATTTGTTTGATATTGGGTCAAATTCTTCTCTTGGACGATCACACAGCAGGAATTCAGCTGTAGAAAATGTGTATGCAATGGTGAAGGTGAGGGGGGGGGGATGTAGAGTTTGTGTGGAGTTGAATGTGTGTGGAAGATAGGTGTGTTTATAAATAAATTGAGAGAGGTGGGGTGGGTTGTGTATGTATGTAGAGTGTGAGGTAGGTGGTCGTGATGTATGTCAGAATGTGGAAAATAGCGATTCTGTGGGTGAGTCGGATTTGTGAGAAATTGTATAAGGGTAGGATAGACCTTATGTAGTGCTTAGTTGATAGCCCTTATGGTGTGTGTAGGTATTTATACATTTGGGGGAAGTTAATTAAAGATTATCATATAAATGTTCGCAGGTGTAAGAATGAATGATCGATATTAAGACCAATGCCAGATCCATTCACTATTGAATTGTTTATATGTTATATGTATTGCACGGGGATACATGTGTGCAAGTCATAGAATACTAGCAATTTCTGAATTCTGTGTAAATAATGTACACATATTCTAAAACATATAAATGTGTGTAAAATTACCTAATATAAAAAATCGACAGCTCACTTCAAATGTTTCAATTCCAGCCCTATGTTTTTCACCATGTTGTACGGTAATATCTTGCCAAAGAGCTCTTAATCGATCTCTTAGGAAGTTATATATATCAAGAAATGTGTAAGCATCCACATTACCATCCCTACTGTACGTAAATGGTCTAATGTGTATATCTACATCACAGAAATGCGTAAGGATCATGTGTACAGCTCTCCTACACACAACCAATGGACGTGTTTCTTCAGGCTTAAATTGTTTACTAGCATCTGATCTCTTAAAACTCTTGAGTGCTAAATAGCTATTTACCTGTATTGTTTTGAATTAGAGATGTATACAGAAATGGTTTCTAGTGTGTGGGTATATATATATATATATATATATATATATATATTTATATACATAATCTAATCATTTTCCTAGAAAGTCCAGTTATTTATGATAAAAAAGTTTTACACACACTGAGACATATTGATACACAGCTTTGCAAATATATCGAAGCTGACACACACCCACAAGCATTTAAAAAACACTTGGATGAACACATAAAAAAAAGCTATATAAGAACTCACAGACATCTAGAAAATACTAGCATACACCCAAACAAATATGAAAAACACCTATATACAGACCCACACCCCAATCTGTGTACATGCACACACCATCCGCCCATCAGGGTCGCCGCCAATGTGCACATTAAGTCGTTCTAAGTCATTGGCGGTTGAGGTGGACTGTTTTTCCAGCATTTCTTTATAGCTACACAAATCAAAGAGTTCACCAATTGTTGTACTCAGGTTGTTATCTCTTTCAAACATACAAAGGGGGTCTTGTATGTAAAACAGAGGCGAATTTACTTCGATTGGGAAGAGGAGGGGATTGGGGTTAGATGTGTTTGTAGAGGGTGTAGGGAGGGAAGGTGGTATTTCAACACCTTGTGGTGTGAGGAGGGTGTCCCGCATAGAGCGGTCCCCCTCAATATATCGCTGAGAATGAGGTCCTCCATTCATTTGGATGTGTGGACTATGTATGTGTGGAGATATGAGGATGTATAAAGATGTTTGAGGAGGTGTGAGGTTATCTAGAGGTGTGTTTTTGGTTTCGATATCAAATCCTGTTTGGAGTTGGATTTAAGTGTTGATGTGTGTATTCGTGAGTGCGTTTGTGTGAGGATATGGTTTGTACGTTTATGTAGTTTAGGGTATTACCGAAGTTTAGTGTAGACTTGTGTCTGTTGGTGATAAGAATGTGTTTTGAGTAGGTTGATTTTGGTTGTTAGAATGCTATACCTGTGTGTTTAAGAAATATAAACATTAGTAGGTGAGTTTTAATGTGTCTAGATAAAGTTTAATAGAAGTACTTGATGAAATACATAATTTCATAGTAAGGTGGGTGTGTGTGTGTATCTGTAAATTATATAGAATGTGAATTATTTTGAGGGTATTTTTTGGGAGTGTGAAATTGTCTTCAACATAACTATTCTTGTTGCACGTCTCAATAGTCAAGAGTCATATTTTACTGCAAATGAGACACTACGATGCACACAAACACAGCATACACCCACCACACACACACAAGCTCACACTCACAGTAAACGCATACATTATACACACCCACACAGCACACATATAAACGGCTCATAATCACACTACATACATGCACAACACACACACGCAGTGTAAACTTACATAGTAAAAACACGCACAGAACACCGACATAAAACGATCATAAACATTTTACACGCACATTAAACACATGCACGACACATTAAACATGCAGGTCACACACACAAAACACACACACATAGGATACTCAAAATCATTATTACTACTATATATTTGTAAACAGACTATACTAAGCACACAACTATATTGGAACATCTAAATTAAGGTTTATTTAATTTTACTATACACATTGATAGATCTGAAAAGTTAAATTTAGGGACACTTAATTTTAGCTTTTTTATCAAGCTTGCCTTAGGTAAACACATATGATGACTTATTTCAAACCTAGGTTCTATGGTATGAATTCACTTTTACTAAGCTCTATGAACACTTGGTTTCAACATTTTCAACGTGTGTAGTCCACTTTTTGAGAATTTTCAGCTAAATTAAGTATTTCACTTGAAGTAAAATTCTAATCGAGTGTTGTGTGATAAGTCATCTTTTAGTTTTACCATTATTATCTTTGGTACACCTAGCCTTTATATAATTTTGTTTATAATTTTATTTAATATCACTTTTTTAGCTAAACTAGTGCTAGAATGGTTTTACTTGGAGTGTGTGTACACTAAAATATTTAGCTTCGATTAATTTGATTGCTAGATAATTTGAATTTTTTATTTATCCCATTGTCGGGATAACTCAGACACATTCAGGCAAATGAACTATGTACACACTCTCAATATTTGAAGCAATATGTAAAATAAATAAAATACAAAAGACCATACACATACTCAATTTATGGACACATAATTTAAATGTGCTAAAAGGCATGTAATTACACATTAAGCAGAATAATATGATTATAGTACAATTTTGAATTACACACGTTTGCACACATGCTTGCTTACACAAACGTCTATTATACATATATACAAAACTCTAGAGTTCTTTACACTTTGAAATTTCACCACATTAATCATCTAACCTTTACTTACGTATATATGCTACACATAACAAGCAAAACATTAACTAGGCCAACTCTTGGCTTACACATCTAAAGTACACAAACGCACACATAAACATGCATATAAACCTACACACACACTTATGACACACAAGCACTACTTACAAAAACAGACACACCAACACCATATACTTGTTCACAAATATAAGCACACGCATACTTACTGACACAAGCGCACATGCACAGACACACACAAACTCAGTAACACACAAACAGACCTACGTATATTACACACACACATACCCTAACATACACATTTATATATTTATTCCTACAGCCCAATAAATAAATTCACAAAAATAATAAAACACATATTTGTAAGCGCTACATACCTCTGTTTGCTCTTTTGAATATATAGCCAGTTTTATAACAATTTCTACCTCTCCTTAATATATATACAATTTCCAAGTTATTGCATCTCTCACATTAACAAACCACACACAACACACCCAAAACATACTCGCAGCATACGCTCAAACACAACCCAGACACACTAACACACAACACACATACCACATACATAAACACCACACATACATACCCCCATTTTAAAAAGATGAATACAGCCCCCACTGTAAAGTCGTGTGAAGTTCTCCTCGAAGAACTCAAATTTGCCTCGGCACAGACACCCTGTGACCTCCAAAAATGTCAGGCCCTCCTCTCAAAGCTCCTTAAAATTATCCCCTTTTTCCCAACTTACACACTCTCCACCCCTCACATGAACATGGTATTTTATCTACACCCACACCCACACATATACATAGATATTTTTACAATCACATCTATTTTGATGCCAATGATATAGACACTAATAGGAGTATACGTATATCAATAAATCCATATCTCTATAAACATATACATATGTAGGTTGGATATATATATATATATATACACCCAACACATACACATACATTCACACATACACACACACACAAGACATACACACTCAATTACAGACTCAAAAACATAGAATAGACCCGATAAAACCAAACCATTAACACCCCAAACCTCTAGCACACACACCTGCTCTCGCAGACACGCATTCACACAGACATACTAACATATAGCACACTCACACATGCACACTCATACACGCATTCTCGTACACAATTCACAGGATGAATTAAAGATAATTGTAGAGACTTTGGAACTGGCCATCTTCTCCGCCATAAAAAATTTAGATTTGACTGCATTTGAAAGATATTTTGCTCAAATTTCCACCTTTTATTTCAATAATAAACAGGTAATTAAGTGGCTGACGCACATTTGTTCAGAAGTATTGTGTGTACAATTAAATTCGCTTTTTAAAATTACTATAAACCTTTTAATACACATATTTTTAAATAGCACTTGAATCCACCCCTTTTTAACCCTTCCAGACATTTTCGAAATTTTCCACACACCTTTGCTTCATATTTTTATTACACAAATACTCTTCACACCTTTACACATTTTACAAACGTTTTTTTACTTACTTTATTCATTGCCCACACACTATCACACACTATTTTATACTTTTACACACTTCTCCATACTTATACATGCTTTACACACTTCTTTACACCTCTACACACTCCATTACGCTTTTACATACTTTACACACACAATAATGTGCAGCCATTTCAATTCCAAGAAGTTCAATATTTAATTTTGGCCTCAAATTTACTTTATTTAATAGCCAGTAATAAATTAGCCTCCTTTCATATGGCCGTTGAATTATTATCTTCTGAAGTATGTAATGTATATACAATCAAACTCAATAATTTTTATTTCACACATACAACTATAATAGACATGCACACAAACACAAGCTAACAAATTAGATATAAATTTTTTATTTATACCATCTTTTACACACACACAGGATAAGAAAAATGCGTATATAGAATTTGTTATGGAAATTGAAAGTAATTTAATGCCTGGAAATTACAAAAAAGTTTTATCATTACACACCGGCGTTGTACACTCGATTTTTGAACCTTTCTTGCACATTTTGGCCTCCTCTGTACGTGAGAAAGTAGCCCAATGCCTGGAGAAATCTTACACACATTTAAAAATAAGTGACGCCAAAAAGTTATTAGAATTGAATGAGGATGAGGTGCGTGTGTGTGTGTGTGTATGTGTGTTATATGGTGTTTTTATGTGTTTTGTGTGGTGCTTCTGTGTGGTTTGTGTGGTGTTTGTATGTGTATTGTGTGGTTTATGTGCGTGTTACACTTTGTTAGTTTGTTATGTAAATTTATGTTTGTGTAAGGTTGGAGTGTATATATGTGTGTGTATGTATGAGGGTGCAGGAGTGTTTGTATATATATGTGTCATACATGTATGAGGACGATTGTATAATTCAAAGAGTATATAAATACACTGGAGTATATGTATATAAGAGAGCTTTGTTTGGCTGTGTATTCCAGTTCTATGACGATATTATTAATAAGCTAATTTTACACATTTTCGATATAAAATTTGGATTTATGACGATTTTACATAATAATTAGCAGAATTTAATTTTGATTTCTTTACCACTTCTAAGTTTACATACACCTTTTAATATGCTTTAAATATCATACACTGATTCAAATTCTACATTGCGCACATTTATAAATAATATTGCACAGACTTATATACTGTTATTTTATAACAAACTATTCACACATATTTCACTTTCAGGATGTATTATTTTTTGCTAATTGTGAGCACAGGAAACAGGGTGATGCAGGTAACGTTTATTGATTTCTCCTCATCTCCATCTCACATACACATGTTTCACACTCACATATCTCATTCAAAGATATAAAGCACACACAAAACACACACGCATTAAACTCATAAAAATACATATTCTTAAATTTAGAACATATGCACATTTACACACACACACACACACTTAATAGGTGAAGCACCTGTCAAATGGGATGTAAAAGGTGACACAATTTTCTTTGACCGCACCACAAACAAAAAGGAGGATAAGATGTCTACCTTTGACCTTATTGATAGTTGCATAAGTAATTAACAACTATACACATATACATACACATTACATACATTCACAATCACACATACTAGCATACACACACATATACACACACAGGCACACACTTACAAATACGCACACATACACACACACCCCCACAGACACACCCACACATACATACACACACATACATACACACACACATACATACAAACATAAATACAAACACACATACATACACACACACACATACATACATATACACACACACATACATACATATACACACATACATACATATACACACATACATACATACACACACATACATACATAGACACACACACATACATACATATACACACATACATACATACACACACACTCAAACACATTATCATACCTAGCCACGTACAGACACTCATGCAATGACACACACGCAAATATAACCGAAAACTCACATTTATACAACTTTGTGCTTAATATATGATTTTAAAAAAATTTATATATATGTATGTATTACAGACTATGCTACAGAATTAGAGAGAATTGTATAACCTTTAATAATCTTAGAGTGCTTAAATCACACACACTGTCAAATAGGAACTATTATATCAATACATTTTTTTGTTATGTTCACGCATACATTTTAATTTACACATACACACTCTGATTCAAACAATTACTTTAACTTGCACATACATGTAAAATGCACTCAAAAAATTGAACTATTTTAAAAAAAAACTTTTGGTCAAATAGTTATAATAAATTGCTTTTCATACACACATATGCACTGGTACACAGTTCTGATTGGTTTCATTACACGCTTATATAATTACACACTTGAGTGTGTACTGTGTGTATGAATACACATTTCTTTTTTGTGGTTACTTCTCCACACGTACATCACTTATATCTCCACACATCTGGACTATAAAATGGTGTAGAAAACATATAAGATTTTGTGTGTACCTGTGTGTGTGTGTGTATGTTTATACAAATATTATATAAAACATAAATAACCCTACCCTTTTACACTCACCTACGTTTAGATGTCAAATTAGATACGTCAAAAAACAAAGATTATAATACTTTACAAACATAAACACTCGTCATATTTTATATAGCAAATGTTAAGTTCAAAAATATAGAAATGTGAACATGTTTTGTGTGTTCGAGTTGTGTTTGTGTGTGTTATGTGTGTAGTGTTTGTGTATATTGTGTGCGTGTGTTTACTGTGTGTGTTGTGTGTTTGTGTGAATTGTTTATGAGTGCGGTGTGGATGTGTGTACTGTGTGCGTGTGTGTATTTTGTGCATGGTGTGTATTGTTTGTGTGTGATGTTGGGTCTATTGAGTTAATACGTGTGTTTGTTTTTCGACTATAAACGACTATATATAAATGTGTTTACTTACATTTAACTTGTATATAAAGGTTCATGAAAGTAATTCTGTGGCGATTGTGTTTTAATTATAATCCTTAAATTTAAAAATATAGGTGTATTAGTATATATATATATATATATATATATATGTTATAATAAATTTAGGTGTGTAAATCCGTATTTTGAGTTTGATTGTAATTACACTGTATTTGTTAATAAATATAACAAATTAGATCTTTATAATTTATCTAATAAAACAATGTTTTAATTGATGTATGTTGAGATATACTTAATTAAACAATTTTGCACATATAAACACTTAAATCTAGCCCATGAAACTTTTTTGCGCATATCTTAGTTCCCAAATTAAACACCTTGTTTAATAAAAACAACACGTATGTATTTTAACACCCATTTTCATATCTTGACTCATTTTTACAAACATAGATATGCTTACACATGGTAGACTTTCGTAGTATTCTACCTACAGCTTAACAAAGTTAAATTAACAATTTTTAACTGACAAAAAACTCTAACTACCTATACATTCACACACACAAGCACGCATACATAAAGCACAAACTAATCATTACTTAAACCACACTCATAAAACACTTCCTATTTACTACTTAACCCAACAATTAAGCACACACACATTCACACCCATACACAAAAAAGCCGCACACATACACACACACACAAACTATAAGCACACAAACAATAGCATTCACACATGATACACAATCTGTGTATGTTATTTCTATAGTTGCACACATCTTATGGCCTGATAAGTAGCTAAACTACGGATATATAACATAAAAAACTTTAAAATTGCTATGAGTACACACACAAGTATTCATACATTGGATATAGATAGATAATGGCAGTAGCACAAGCTAAACAATACTATTATAAAATTGCTTGCACACATTTATAAATTATATATCATTTTGGTATACCTAACACAAATAATAAAGAAACAAATTTTATAGCTTAAACATAAATAACAAACTCTTAGACACTTGCACTTCCAAACTTTCAGCACACGCATTACAATTGACAAACACTCTGAAAACTGTGTATAAATACATACCGACAATAATATCTCTGCAAACACTTAATCCTACACACAATACGTCTGAAAGGCTTACATTCAAACCTACCAACTGTTAACTCAATTCAGAAATCAAGTTTGAAACACAGCGCAACACACGTACACAACACAAGTACACAACATACACAACACAAGTACACAACATACACAACACAAGTACACAACATACACAACACACACGTCACACACACACACAGAATAAACACAACACATACACAGACATTAACAGACACACATACAGACACACATAAAGACAGCTAAACCTACACACACACTGTTGCCAAAGCATCGATAAATACACTCATACACATATACTCACAGGCTCACACCTTATATATATATTTCACCATAAGATATCGTTGGCAAATTTGGCAGACAAAGTTTTAACAACTCCAAAATCAATATGACAACGTGAGTAAATGCTTATCAACTCCAAACATTTCACACACAATTCATAGTACAAACTACATAGCCCAACTACACATTCATCAGAAACACCACACACACACACACCCACCCACACCCACACACACACTCATATACACACAGGTACATATCTCTACACACACCCACACCCACACAGACACACATACACAGACATACATACACGGACACACACTAGCACACACTCACATATACACATCATACACCACCCCCAGAACATACACACACACTTTATACACTGTGTTTATATTCTGTGTGTGTATATTATAGACTTGATTGCCTTTCACTTGAGTGCCTCAATTATGACTCAAATTATAAACCAGCAGATTTGTTGCATGATACACACACATTTGTCCAATCAGAAGATGACCCCCAAATGTTAATAACATTTTACTATAGAGTAGCTGTTAATATTACTACAATTAAAATTTGCACACCCCCAGATAGTGTGCAAGAAGGTTCCTCTCCTTCTACCATACACATTTACGTAAATCACCCATCCATGGATTTCTCAGAGGCTGAATCAAACCAACCTACTCAAACTGTGAAATTAACTGAAAATCAATCTCAATACCTTCCAATAAAACAACTGAAATTCAAAAATGTTAAATGCTTAACTTTCTATATAGGTATTATATCTTGATATATATTAGGGCGTGTATTGAATTAAATGATATGTCTATTTCAAATTGTATGTGTGTTAATTGAGTGTTTTTAATTTTACATGAATAATATTTTTTATTTACACTTCTTTAACTCTTGATACACACACTAATTTTCAGAGGATAATTTGGGTGCAGAAAATACTAAGATATCTCACATTGAGATAAAGGGCTCACAAAATGAGCATGTTGATGTAACTAATACATGTTAATTGATCCTATCATACACATTAAAATATTCATGACTACACACACACTCCATCACATGAGAAATTGTTATTTAAATATTTAGCAACAATACCTATAAACATTTAGATAAGACATCCACTACCAAACTATACCAATATTTAATATATATATATACTTAATATATAAAGCATATAAACTCCAATTTTCATATTATTATTTACATAAATTTACTAATTAATTTTTAGATAAAAGATTGGAAATTAGTATTAGAATCTGATGAAGATTATTAAACTCTATAAAGGCATAATTTTTCATAGAAAAGAATCCAATATTATGATTTTGATTGATTTCTTTGTATAAAATTGGATGACGTATAATTCTAATTTATTTTTCTTCTTGAGTTTATTATTTTTAATTTTATTATATTTGGTCAAAAATTTTTATTATAATTTTTCATATTCTTGATACAAGTAAACTTTTAAGAATATTTTGATATCATTTGAACCATTATTTTTAATTAAACTTTTGTTATTATTAATTCCTCAACATAATTATCTCACTTACTGATTATAGAACTACTGATCTACACAGATCTACTCATAGATTCAAAATAAATAAACTTATATATATATATTAATGTATATATTGTATAAAAGTATCTAAACAAATATAGGTATATTGAGTTATGAGTTACTCATTATACTTATCAAATAAATAAATACATCTATAAACACACAAACACACAAAGTGTTCTTGAAGTACCAATAACTCATAGATATATATATATATATATATATTGGTTCACATAAACTAAAATAGTCTGCAATGAAATAGCTAATTAATTACATATATATATATATATACATAGCATCAACAACGTTATGATATATGTGTAGTATGATTGAACAAAAAGCCATTTTTGATTGTGTACTCATCTGTGTTATATATATATATATATATATATATAGACAATACTAACAAACATCTATTCATATCATAGCATGTGAAACAACATATTAAATTAAGAGTTGGGATAATATATGAACACATTAATTAAGCAAGGTTGTGTTGATATTAAATAGTATATGCTTATAAAAATAAGAAATGCGTTACGTGAGTTGTCATCAAACTTTTTACCATTGCTACATTACATATATTCATAAAACAAACCCATGTATAGATATAAATGGATATGTGTATAGATATATAAATATACGTATATAAAACAAATGGTAATATAGCAGCTACTTTTCTCCAAATTAAAAATAATAATTATTTTCAAATCCCAAGACGTTGATATCCCACACATTTGAAATTTCCCAAAATAGTCGGTGTAAGTACACTTAATTTTATTTTATTTCCCTCTTTTCAGTGTTTATTTTTACTACAAAAATTGTTTTCATTCTTCTTTACGACACCCTATACTATTTCTCTGAATGAGATTTACCATAAACTCGTGTATTAAAACCCTAATTCCTTAGGAAAAACAACAAAATGCGGTTACGCGCACTTACCATCAAGAATGTAGAAATCCCGGTCACGATTGAACCGGATGAGACCATACTACAACTAAAGGAGAAGATTTATGAACAAAACTCACAGATGAATATACCTAATCAAAAGTTGATTCATAATGGAATCATCTTGAAGGACGAACAGAAGATATCTGACTATGAAAAAATCAAAGACAATGATCGTATCCTCCTAGTTATGACAAAGAATTATGCCTCGAAAGTACCCACACCACCCGCTACAACCGAAGCAACACCACAAACAACCGAGACGACAACTACTGAATCCACAAACACTTCCAGCTCCAACAATCCTTCAGGTACTCCAGCACCAGCACAAGCTCCAACCACAACTCCTAACCCACCCACACCATCCGAGACAACGCCACATGCATTTGGATTCAACCCGGCATCGTTAATACCACAATCCGAAATGGAACTAGAAAACTCTATCACCCTTATAACTTCAATGGGTTTTAGCCCAGAAGCAGCTCGTGGAGCACTTCAGTTGTCAGGGAATAATCCTAATGCAGCCATTGATCTCCTTACTGACATGAACGTATGTGTACTTGTACAAACTGATATTAAACATACTCTAAGAGATTATTAACACATTTCTGAAGATTTAAATTTTTATTTTTACTTTACAAATCAACAATTGAAGCTTACTTTATTTTTTGTTTTGTATATACACCACAGTATGGTTCATCTCCTCCAAACATGCCCTATGAAGCTAATCCTAGTGATGATATGGATAATGATGGCTCTTTACCATTAGCTCCAAATAATTCAGTAATTTTCATTAAAATTCTTTTACCTATAATTTTCACACTATATCTACTTTTATGATTTAATATACTCAGGGAACTAGCCCCTTCGAGATGCTAAGAAACATTCCCCAATTTAATGAATTACGTGAAGCAATTCGAAATGATGCCCAGGTATAAATCTTAATATAATCTAATCCTACAACCATATAAATCATATAATTTATAAATAATTTACAAAATATACCCACGAAAGAATATAATATACCCAAAGTTATGTAAAATTAAATACTAAATATAATATGCGAACATCTAATTAAATCAAACTTAAAAATAAAAAAAAATTTTTTTCTTATCACACATTATTATATGTTTATTAATATCTCAAGAACAATCCTAATTTACAAACACAAATACTTGAGCAATTCCGAATTATGTCCCCTGAACTCCTTCAAGTAAGTTTTATTATTTTAGACATAGTCTTGTATAGACTTGTATGCATACAATTTTTAAACTCGATGACTAATTCTGAAATTACATATTTCTTATATTAGTTTATCGACGGCCATGAAGAAGAGTTTCTTAATTTATTATTTAGCCAACCAGCTGAGGAGGATGCAAATGCTGCACAAGATGATGGAAATGCACAACAAGGTCAAGAGGGTGGTCCTTCTACTGTAACTGTTTCATTGACAATGGATGAAATGCAATCTGTTGAAAGGGCAAGTTTATATTTACACAAAAATAACATTGGTTGTATATAATTTAATATATTCGATTTTATTAACACAATGAAATCAAAAATCTTATATACATAAGTGTTTATGTACTACCTGAATAAGTTGTGTGGGATGAACACACTTGTCTCTATCTATTTTTACTTAATTCATTGTATGATTGATCATTTTCGAAAAAATAAGTGTATATAACATTACTTGTATATGTGTTTAACTTAATATATGTTTACATTTATAGCAATATTATTGTAATTATATATTTTATCAATTTATTTCCAGTTGGAAACTCTTGGCTTCACACGTTCTCAAGTTATAGAGGCTTATCTTGCCTGTGATAAAAACGAGGTAATATATATTCAAATATATTTCCTATTTTCTCGTTTTATACACATCCTTACACATTATTCAAATAATTATGTTTTTTATACATTTTTTTTTTATGAAATAGGATTTGGCAGCCAACTATTTATTTGATGTTTTTTACTAAGAAAGTTACTACGAATTATTTTTATTTCGGATATGCCGTCTTAATTAATAGCTCACACTCTACATCTCTAACTACAAATACTTAAATATACCTAATTACACACCCTTTAATTAATTCTTATCTGAAATTACTAAATCATACCTTAGTTAGAATTTGTAATATTTGTTTGAAATATAAATTAATTATATAAAAATAATTTATTTTCAAACATTTATCAATTTATATTTTACATATAAAAAATTCAATAAAATATATAAACTTTTAACATCAAAAAACAAAAAAATTTTAAATTGCCATATTTTAAACAATTCTAAGGCATACATATATATATATATATATATATATACATAAATAAACACACACACTTTTATACATAAACATATTTATATATAATTTGGCATACTTAAATATACACACCCTTCCACACTCATCCTCATATACATACACACTCACCCAATCCACAAACACACAGTTCCACTCCCTCTATACAAATAATAAGAAAAAATAATAAAATAATTTTTAATTTAATCAAGGGAGTTGTAAATATGTTCATTTTCTAAAGAAAAATCAATATGTGTTTGTAATTTGCGTGTAATTATATTATTAATATTTTCTCTAAGTTTATTAGCTTCATTGATTTCAAAAAAATGTGTAGGGAAACGATAATGTAACCAAATATATAAATCAATAATTTGATAAACTTTTTCTAGTTCAATAAGTGTGTATTGATCATCTTCTTCATCTTTATTAGTGATATATTTATTAAAATTAAAATCTACTTTATTATTGTGTGCAAAACACATTGCAAAACGCCTCAATTCTAGTAATAAAAACGTATTTTGTGTGTTAATAGGGGATGTTGAAAATGTATATAATTGTTCAATAGTCAGTGGTATGTTAGTTAAATATTTTAGTATTTCTTCAAAATTATTTGTTTTTGTATGGAAATATGGTGACTTTATCTTTGTCATTTGTGTGTACCTATATAAAAGTATATACATGTGTGTATATATGTGTGTATTCATGTGATATAGTGTGAATATGTGTAATATAGTATTTATAAATGAGCTAGCTATATACTGTATATATGAGATAGAATAAATAAATATAAGATAGAGTGTGAATATATAAGATAGAGTTTTTATATATGAGATAGAGTGTGTATATATGAGATAGAGTGTGTATGTGTGCAAAACTTAATAAATATCTTTATAGTATCAATTGTACAATACTTACAATGAAATAAGTTGATTTGTTTTGTAATTAGAAAACGTTTTGACTTTTTTTAAATTTTTTGAAAAATTTGAAAATTGATTTGATGAGAGAAATATCCCAGCTACTTCAATATTATAATTTTCAATAGGTACTGTAAAAATATGAGATATAAGTTATTATATAAATTAAATTTACACACACACATATATATATATATATAATGAGTCCATTCATACCTATTTCTTACATATGTATACAAACACACATAAATACATAAAGATGTCTATGTACAGACTTATCTATTAATAGCTTAGCCACACATAGATAGGAATTCATATACTTATATACATATATAAACAGATTCATATACACGACAATCAACAATACAGATACACAAAAAACACAAATAGACACACAAAAAAAACCATCAAACACACACACACACACAATATCAATTTACACACATACCATTTATGGCATATCGAAGATATTCTAAATCATCAGTGTGTGTACATGCTACACATCCATATGTATAATTAAAATTATATCGCCCAGCTCGGCCTGCAATTTGTTGAATTTCTGGGGGTGTTAAATTTCGTTGTTCATTTCCGTCAAATTTTGAAATTTTAAAAAAAATAATTCGCCCAATATTTAAATTCATACCCATACCAATAACATCACTTGCGATTAATATAGTTGTCTGTGTGTGTGTGTATGTGTATAGTGTATGTATATAGTGTTGTGTGTATATGTTTATAGTGTGTGTGGAGGGTGTATGTGTAAATTGTGTTCTGTGTGCTGTATATATATATATGTATAAATTTATATGTATAATGTGTGTATCTATGTAATTATGTATAATATAATTTGATATATAGATAGATATGAGGGGGGAGGATATGTATAAAGTTATTAATGTTAATCCATGAATGTGTGTGAAATAAAAAACAATATAGAATATATATATATATCTATCATAATGTGTTTAATAATCTATAGAATTTGAAATCGTGTATATACATATAAACATTTATATATATATATATATATATATATAAAATAATGTGTGTGAAATCATTTGGGTACCATTTCATTGTGAGATAGGCTGTGTTTATTAAAATGTTTAGCTTGTTCTCTACGTGTGTGGGGGGGTAAACTTCCATATATTACACATACATCATAACCCTTGTTTTCAAGTTCATATTTTAGCCTCAATATATCTCTTCGATTAAAACAAACTATACAATCACCATTTCTAAGGTGTGTGTAACCATTTAATACCTCATTTTCAATGTTTAAGGGTAGAAGTCGTTCATATGTGTGTAAAACAGTCTATAAAAATTGAGTTAAAACGATATTATCAAGATGTATATATATATATATATGTATATGTGTATGTGTGTGTATTTATGTGCGTGTGTGTTGATGCGTATATATATATGTATGTGTTGTGTGTGTTTATAAGTATATGTAGGTCTGTGTGTAAATAAATTATGCGTATGAGGAAATTTAACCTCTTCATTGAGTTCTTGACATATATCTTCAACAATTGTAACAAATCGTTTGTCTCCACACAAGTGTATATCATTTGCCTATATATATATATATATATATATATGTGTGTGTGCGTGTGTATGTATGTATTTGTAGATATATATATATATATGTGTCTATGCGTGTGTGTGTATGTATTTGTAGATATATATGTGTGTGTGATTGTGAATATATGTATGTGTGTGTGTGTATACATTTGTGTGTATTTTTACCTGTAAACCAAACAATGCATTTGTCCATGCAGAACCCCTTTGATTATCTCCAATCATTTGCATTTCATCGATAACAGCTACATCAAAGTGTTGATTAATGGGGACCATTTCTACAGTACATGATATGTGTGTAGCATCCTATACACACACATTATATAATGTGTGTATATTAAGTAGGATATAATGTATAGCAATGATTATACTTACAGCATGTATAATTTGTTCTTGACCCGTTATCAAGTTACACACAATTCCAGCCTCATTTAAACGTTCATAATTTTCCCAGGCTAATAAACGTAATGGGCCACAATACACACCTGTGTGTGCATTTTTGAGATAATTCATTGCAGTGTGTGTTTTCCCACTATTTGGAGGGCCAATGTGCATTGTTATCCGCCTCTTTAAATTATGTTTATAATTATCATGGGGTGATTGTACATCCTATATATTCATTATAATATGTATAGTGGGTGTGTATTGTGGGATGTGTGTGTGTTGTCGTGTATGTGTGTATATTGTGGGATGTGTGTGTGTTGTAGTGTATGTGTAGGTATTGTGGGATGTGTGTAAGTTGTAGTGTGTGTGTGTGTAATGTGACATTGGGTTTTGTGATGTGTGTGTGTTTTGTAGGATTGGGTATTGTGGGTTATGTATTGGGTGTATATGTGTTATGAGTTCGGATATTGTATGGTATACTTGTGTGGTGTGTCTTCATGTATGTGTGTGCATTCTAGGATATATAGGTAGTGTTTTATGGTCTATATACTATTGATGATGTGTGTATGATTAAATCTTATTGTGATTTGTATATATTTTTAGAGTTTGTAATATTTCAAAAGTTCGGTAATATACATAGAGAATGTGTGTATGCTAATATATTTTGTATCTAGATTAGATTCTTTATATGTATAAATATATATAGGTGTGTGTATGAGTCATAACTTTATGAAATAAAATATTGTAGACTCAATATATCTCACTAATAAAATTTATAACGCAGTTACACACTTACTGTAATTAGTTTGATATTTTGATAAGCAATTACTTCCTCTAAGTAATGTGTGTGTGTGTATTGACGAAATAATTCCATAAATACACACATTTTATAAATAGTGTGTGACTCATATTGACTTGTCAACTTATTTTCCTCTAATAAATTCTTTAAATGTTTCTGGCTCTCCTCAATTATCTAAAAATTTTATTAATTGCACACACTTTAACTTATTGATTATATTTGCATTTACACATACTAATATACTACACACAAACACATATATATTTATAGTTCAATATGTTTTTACACATGCAAACACACACACCTATTTAGTAATTACAAAAATATCCCTATATTGATGACACATACATATCAATGTGTATCATACACACATATAAATATGCACACATATACATACATACACATATACACATACTCATATATATATATATATATATATATATAGATACATACCAAAATTATATCATACACACACAATATACATACATATAATTAAAGTGTGCTATATACTATATATAGAAAAAGTATACAATAGTTATTTAAACACAATTGATATATGTTAGCAGTTTTAATTTGTAGTGAAAAGTGTATGTACTATAATGTGTGTTGGGTGTAAAATTACTTGTTGTGTTTCAGAGGGTAAGCTGCCAAATATAGGGTGTGTGTGTGTATGTGTGTTATATAAGTTTATCCACCTAAGTGTGTGTAAATAAGGTAAGTGTGTATTTGAATAGGAAATGAGTTTGTTTAGTATAGCCTTTTGTTTTATCAGGTATTTTGAGATATGTGTGTTTTCTTCGAAAAAATTTAGTAATTCATTGTCTTCACATATTATACCCCATAATTTGTTTAATTGATTTTTTTCAATTTGTAATAGTGTGTGTGTGTAGAGCGAATTATTGTGAGCATGAGATAAATTTGTGTGTACAGAGTTGTTGTTTGTGTGTGATAAATTTGAGTGTACAAGGTTGTTATGTGTGTGAGATAAATGTGTTTGATCATTCGATGTGTAGAAGGAAGTTATATTAACTTTATCTAAATGTATCTGTTTGTATCTCTCCGTGGTGTGTATTTTATGGTGTGTGTGTACATCCTGTGAGTAATTTGCTTTGGTGTTGTGTGTGTGTGAATCATGTGTGTTACCCTCTGTGTGATTGGGTCTATGAGGCTTATGGTGTGTATTTATACCTTGTTTGTAGAGTTCTGTATTGTTGGGTGTATCTGATTTATGGTATGTGTGTAAATATTGTGTGTAACCCTCTGTAGTGTTGGGTGTGTGTATGTTGAATTGGGTAGATGATGTGTTAGGGATATTACCAGAGTTTGTTATAGAAATAGTTTTATTGTGTGTGTGTGGTGTGTTAAGTAACCTCCCTTGTGTATAGATTTCAGAGGGCTGTTTATTAGTTTCTAAATTGTTAGTCACAGGAAGTCGACGTGGGTATACACACACACGACTTAAAGTGTGTATCGACCTCCATAAATTGGGGGACCACGTGTATAACATTGGTGTGTTATAAATTCATTTTTGTGTGTAAGATTTATTCAAAAAACTAAACCAGCTTTATTGTAAGTTGGTTCATTTTAATTTGCTTGTGTATGTTGTTATGTGTGTATATATATGTGAGCTTTTTGTGTGTGTATATGCTTGTGTTTTGTGTATAGAGAGGTATGTATATCTTGTTATATATATATGATTATACATTAACATTAATTGTATCATCTATATAAATATATTTATTATAAGCCTGTTTATATATATATATATATATTTTGTGTGTGGGTGTGAATGAAAGGGAATATGTTGGAATGTGTACTTATGAATATGCTGTTAGGTATATAATACATTATTAAGGTATTTGATTTTGTACCCAGCAACACACGATCACACACACGTGCACACAAACACACACACGTGCACACAAACACACACACATGCACACAAACACACACACATGCACACAAACACACACACACACACAGACACAGGCACACACACATACAGACACAGGCACACACACATACAGACACAGGCACACACACATACAGACACAGGCACACACACATACAGACACACACACTCACACACACACATATATATACATACAGACAAATGCACATATATACACAAGCAATTTGAACTAATAAACTTTCAACTTGTTTTTTATAATAAATTATAAACACATTACTATTTTGTATACATCTATAAGTATAAATTTCTAGATAATCCTACACACAATAAGTTTAAAATAAAAATTGAAATTTTTTTATTAACACACACACATGTATATATGTATATAAGGTAAAAGCTGCTGCATATATAAATATATAAGGTAGACACTTATGGTTAAATGTGTTTACCTAAGTATTATACTTACAAATACGTATTATAAAGTATATGTTTTATAAATCAATTTTTATATATAATTATATTGTTATACAACTTTACTCATACAGTTAGCTAGCTATATATCTTTACACACAAAATCATATGAATAGGTTGGATGAATCTAAATTTCATATACATACACCTTCTTAGTTTAAAGTTTGAAATTTATTATGTTTGAGTAGATTATGCTATATTTATAAGTATAAAAATAAATTGTTAGTGTGTGTGTACAGAATAAAAATTTAGAATTAAATATCTAAAATTAGAGTTGTATGTGTAGAGTTGAATGAAAAAAATGAAACAATTCAATGTAACTATATATATACAAATATATATTCATATTGATATAATATCTTTGTTTAATTGTGATTAGTTTCCCTATAAATTATTGAGATGTGTGTCTCAGGTTAATCTTGAAAATAGGTTTTATAATGTGTGTGTGTATGTGAGTGAAATAGCTTGGAAAGCTTGAAAATATATTTCTAAGTTATCCAATTTTTTGTTCATATACAAGAGCTGTATATATTATATATGTACATGTTTAGTAATTATATTGTATATGTTTGAGTTCAAATATATACAGTAGATATAGATGTTATATACCCACATAGTGTGTATGAGTATGTGTGTGTGTTATTGTCAAAGTGTGTATAATTGGTATTTGATGTATTCTCTGAAGTGTCTGTACTTAAGTTTAAACTAATATTATATTTAAGTATCTGCAAGTGTATTTTAGTTTGTGTAATAGATATACAAATCACATATATAAATGTGTGTGGATTAATAGTAGTCCAATTGTGCACGGTTAATGGGCATAATTATAAGTATATCTATTGTAGAGTTTTATATATTGGTAGTTGGGTGAGTAATGTTAGATTAGTTCCTAAGATCACCATTATTAAAGGAGTGCTCAGCATAGAAACGTGCCTTGACAAGCCTACCACCAAATACCCGCCCATTCATTGACTCTAATGCCTTGTTTGTTTGTTGGGGAGATTCGTATACACAAAATATTCTTACACATTCATCATCTGGTAAACCTTTTTGCTCAAAAATTTTAACCTCTAGTAAATTTCCAAATTTGGATGCTTCTTCTTGAATCTCACTTTCTAAATCTTCATCAATGTCACCTGGTCCCACAAGATTGGTTAGTAGTAATACTCGGCTTTGTACAGCTTGATTAGGTGAGCTTGAGAAATTACTTGCGGCTGGTGGAGATGCATATGAAGGGGGAGTGTTGGTATCAGGTTGGTTGCCTTTTGTTGCACTACCCTGTACGATTACACCAGAGCGCCTGTCTGTCTTGCGCGCAATCAATATGCTAGTCATACCTTGCTTGTCCCTTCCTAAACCTTCACCATCCCTCCAACCCATTTTTTCCATCATTCGTGCAGCTACACTCTTCTTTCCAGAGGCTGCAGGAGCTGCAAATGAACTGGAGACATCGGTGTTTACACTCGATAAGTTACTGCTGGAAGGTGTATTGTTGGATGGGGAAGAATTACTAATCTGTCCCCGACGTGCCCAAGCCTGCTCTCCAGATAATTTGAGATCAATATTGTTTTCTTTCAATTTCTCTTCGTTAAGTTCCTGTTGCTTCTTAATTCTTTCTAGCTCTTCTGCCTCTTGTTTTTTCCTCTTCTTTTCCATTTCTTCATTTTGAATTTTCTGTAATCTCTCCTTAACGATCTTATCGTATTCATTAGGCTTATATGGGTCGTATTCCGCTGATGATGTGAGTGATAGTACTGATTTTACTTGGCTTGTAACTGGCAGTACAGGTGATGGAGATGTTGTAAAGGTGTTAGAGAAACCTGGGGTCTTCCTTGGTTGCTTTTCAAGTGGTTTGATAGAAGGTAGGGGTTGAATGCTTGTTTGACCAGCATCCCGCTTCCTCACAATTTGCGGGGCCAATATCTTTGAACGATGAGCGGACCAAGCCGCCGCTGAGATATTTACTTCATCCTGTGATGAGTCGTTGGGTAAAGCAGAGTAAAGTGAACCAAATATCTGAGTTGTTTGGGCTGGTGCTGTAGATTGGTTTGCCTCCTGAGATGTGGGCTCTATTGATTCGATCATGATATGGTATTTGAATTAGTAAATAATCGAGACTAGGTTTGGAGGCCTAGAGATTGTGGTAGAATAATAGTAATAATGAGTTGAAATATTTAGATAAAGCTTCTTATGTTCTTGTTTCTAAAGGTATATATATTAGGTCTAACCGCTTAATGAGTTGGGTATATAAGGGTACCCAAAATTTTTTAATGTGCTGTATCTCTGATCAAGTGTGTACATAAATAAATATATATATTTTTGAGGTGTGTGATACCTAAATAGTATATTACTAGTTGATTACTATAACACATGATGTGTGTTAATAAATTACTAATTAAATCATTTTTATGTACTTATTGATTGACATGACTGTGAAATTGAGAGTAAGCCTCAATAAAAGATTGGCTTGTGAATTAAGTTTTAATTAGATATATCATAATTAGTAATTATGCGATGTTTTCAATTTTGAATATATTAGTTTGATAGAGTATTTCTTGAATAGATTAATTTTTTACTATTATGCAGTTGAGTTGTTGTTTGCTTTCGTATCAGACTTAACTAATTTTTAAACATAGATAGCTTGCTTAGCTCACAAAATTAGCCCAATCATGTTATTAACACTAAAAACTACACTTTTCTAGTAAAAATGATTAAATGAGCTTAAATTTGTTCATACATTTAAAGATAATAAATTTGATAGTGTATAACTTGTATTGAAAAAGTATTAAATCAATTTTATTCTCAATTACTTATATTTATAAATATACTTCAGTTTGGTTTCATTATTGACTTATATGTTTCTGTTTCAGAAAATTAAAAAAGTATATATATATAAGCCTTTTATGATTTTTGCAATAAGTTGAAGTCATGTTATAATAATCTTGAAACTCACAAATTCATTTTATATTTTGAATATGTTATATTTATATTTGAAGTTATTTCACAATGATTTTGCGAGGAGAAGTTGACTGAATATAATATCAAATCTGTATAAAACGTGTCTAAATAATGGGTATATGTTCCCAAATCATTAATTTAATAAAACCAAGTTTTATCTGAATGCTTAAAATTCTCTTGAATTTCTCATACACATAATTTATAAAGAATGTTTAATTCGAAATGTTAAATCAGAATACACTATATTCTAATAAATGTAAATACATATTCAGAACTATCAAATAAATATTTTAAATTGCAAATGATAAATTTGTGTGATATTGCAAGTTTGTGAGTTAAGAGGTCCAAATAAAGCTTAAATATATATCAACTAGTTTTACAATTATAATTTAAGCTTACATATAAATATTTATAAAATTATACAAATACAAAACAGATGTTCGAAATCAAATTAAGTTGTGAAAGTCATAAATAATTGAATTTTTATCCTATAAAACGATGGTTATTCCAACTTATGTTGGAGCGATGTTTACGTTCAAAGATTGATTTCTGTTGAACTGTGTTTAGAAAAGAATCAAAGCCTGATTTTTTAGAATCTTCTTTATATATTTCTAACCATTTTATTGTATATTCTAAACAAATTTGAGCTTCTCTTGAATCTTCTTTTGCCATCTTATCTATAAAATTACATGCGTCTGAAATGATTTGTTTATTCCATGGTGAACTATATATCCGTGCCATATTGAAAAATTGGAAATTTTGTCTCCAGCGTGTATCTTTTGATAGTTTGATGGCTTCTTGTAATTTAAGAAATCTTGGGTATTCTAGACATTCCGAATATTTACTTATTTGCCTCCATGACCAATCTATAGCAATCAAATATCGATATGAAAGATCGCTTGCACCAAGTTTTGGTAAACGTTTAGCCATATCTAAGATGGTCTTAATGTTTTCTGAAGATTCCGAATTAGATTTAGTAGAGGATGTGAGTTGAATTTCACCAGTAAACGATGTGTCTTTTGGCTGTAAATTATTAGATAGAATTTTTTCATATATTGTATTGATTTCATTAGTTGATGTTGTGTGTATTGGATACATTTCATGATCCGAAAAATGATTTGGACCTAAATGCATCCTATAAGCTGAGGATGTATGTTTTGGAAAATCTTCATCTATTGGGTATGTGCTTAGATTAGAATAAGCATCATCATTTTGACCTAGAAATTGTGTAGATGATGATTCGATCATTTCTGATCTTGATTGATTATGCCATAGTTTGAAATCTGGGTTTTTTAATTGGTGCTGCTGATTAGATTGGAATTGAAAGTCTGGTTGAAGTTGAAGAGTTGATTGTAGGAAGTGTCCTAGTGAGCATAACAGCAAGCTTTGAGATTTCTCACATTCAATTTCTCCATTCAAACATGATCTTAACAACTTCTCAAACAAATTTAACCATATTTCCATATTTCCATACAAGAACGAGTTTAATGTCAACAGCATATTATACCGCAATTCTGGTGTGTCTACTCTACCATGCATAGAAACACATACGCCTAGCAAGAGAGAAATACTTTCATTTTCATTAAATTTATCAATAAAATTCAACCAAATGTATCCATAATGATTTATTAAGCGATGTAGATGATTTGTATAAAGCAAACCTAGTTCTAAACACGAGTTTATTAGAGATAAACTCATTTTAGGTTTGAAGTAATCTGGAGAAAAACTTAATATCCTTTCAAAAAGTTCAGTTATAAAGTTTTGATAAGCATTGATATTAAGATGCTGATGAATACATGGAGGATTGTTGCGACAAAGAATTTCATATAGGGAAATTGATTCAATTGGATTTAGCTGAGGAATCTCAATATTACGAATTATAGTTTTCCATATCTTATTACAAACATCTACCTTCCTAATTTCCAGCTCTTTTAGCCTTGCAATAGGGTTATCGGGTTGATTGCTACTAAAAGGTATCTGTGTATAATGATGATATAATGATCTTAGAAAATTCAACTGTAGATTCCTTAATTCAAAGGATGGATTAGATAAGAAATTATTCCCAATAATTTTTTGATTAGAAATTGTAGATAATGAAGAGGATGGTTCAATATAGTTGAAGATTATATTTGGATATATTTTCCCTTTTGAGGAGTTTAAAAATCGTTCAATTTTCAACATTTCATAAAGGTTTATTAATTATGTGTTATAACAGATAGATAGTGAGGTAGCTTATCTATATTAAAAAAGTAGTTAAATATTTGACACAACCCTGAAATGTCAGATCAACAGTACAATTTTTGCCTGCTGATTAACTTATCTTTATAAACCTCAAAATAGGTAGGTCAAACAACCTCAATTATTATATAAAACTTACTCAAGGTAAATACAAATCATAATATGGGAGTTAAATATATTACTTGATATGAAGATCTTTCCAGTCAGATGTTTTTACGAGTGTGTAAACTTAGACAAAGATGTATAAGTAATGCCAAAGAGAAGTTTTTATACACATTCTCATTATCTCCAGGTTCAAAACTATTGAAGTATAGTTATTCTTTCATTCATTATGCGAAATGGTATGAAAATAAAGCCAGTTCAGTTATGTATATGTGTGTAGGAATGTATATTTGTGTATGTATATATATATTTGTCTGTGTGCTTGTGTAAAAGTTTATGTATTTGTGTGCCTGTATATATGTGTTTGTGTGTATATATGCTTGTGTATATGGTTGAGTGTGCTAGTATATGCTTGTGTATACTTATGAATGTTAGTGCCTGTGTCTATATATATATATATGTAAATATTGTATGCGTATATGTGTGCTTGTGTGTGTATATGTATGTATGTTTGTGCGTGTGTGTGTGTGTATTTGTGTGTGTAAAAATCTTGTATGTGTGTGTGTGTGTGTATTTGTTTGTGTAAAATCTTGTATGTGTGTGTGTATGTATTTGTCTGGCGTGTAAAATCATTCTATTAAATTAAGTTATAAAGTAGGTATTTATATGAATCTAAATATATTTATACAAGCTATTCAATCAAATTCGAAGGGATGAAATTTAATAATTAAAGATCATTAATATTAAAAGTATTATAAATTATATTCTACAAGCTTTCAAATTTATAAAATTTTAAAAATAATTTCAATTTACTTAATTTCATTATAAATATAATATAAATTACCACCATAAATGTATATTGTTTACATAATCTATATGTAATGCAACATGTGCATTACATATAGACTTGTAGTCTAACTGTTTAACTTCACTATACACATGCTTACTCAAATATAAACATATGCATATAAATGTGTATTTATATAATTGTATATACACATCAATATGTATACACAAGTATCTAATTGTATGAATGTGTGTATATGTATAAAAATGCATTTATTTGTATATTTAATAGATTTATGAAACTAATCTTACATTATATAGAGAAGTAAGATAAAAAATTATCAATAATTCTTTTTAAAATGTGTAAAATTTCACCCTTAACATCAAATCAAATTGATATTAGATTTAAATACAGTTTCAACTAAGCTGTAAATTGTTTACAAGATATGCACACTTAATTTTACCTAAAACAAGTTTTAACAAATGTACTTGTTTGACATATTCACACATTTGCACATATAAATATTTGTTGTGATGGTAATAATGTGTTATATATATATATATGTATATATATATATACAAGCTATAATTATTTACATGTAGTTTTCAAACTTATTGATCACTGTAGTTAGTTATATATATATAAGTTTACGTAATACAAATGTATGTAAACATAATCTAAATTTAAACACACACATCTAGAATAACATTGAATTAAGTATATATTTATATATAGCTAAGTTTGACAATTTATAAATCACACATGTATGTGTAATATGCACACACCCACAACCACACTTAAACCAACATCACACACACTTGTACACGCACACACACACATACACACACACTCACAAACACATACACACATACACATACACGCACACACACACATACACACACATTCACAAACGCATGTACATATACACATACACGCACACTAATTTTCATACTATATAAACATAAGATGTTTATGAAGCTTTTTACACACACACAGATATCATATTAATATGTATTAAAGCAGACACACAAAAAGCGCAGACATACACCCAGACATATATTTCAATATACACACACACATAAATATACACACTGATAAATACTCAGACATGCACAGGCACACATACACACAGACACATTTACACACACATAGAGGGAATAAGTGAAAAAAAAATCCTTTTTGATTTTATACACACACATACACACCTATATATATAACTTTATACTTTTACCAAGTTTGATATTATTTATTTACACACATCAATAAACATACAAACACATTTCCCCCCCACCATTATGATGTGTTTATATCACCAAGACAATGTGTGTGTAATCAGATAGTAGGCGGATCATATACAAATTAAATATACACACACACACTTGAACAAAAATAATCGTTGTAAGTTCAATCTACTATTACACTTTTCATAGATTTCCTCTGTATACACACATACCAACTCCCTATATCCAACCTACTACACACACACACTTATATATATGCTTCACTACACATGTCTTGATGTATATGTCTCCGTATACACATCAATGTGTGTGTTTAGTGGTGTATTTAGTATATATATATACATTTATATATGTGTGTGTGTATGTGTATGTGTGTGTAAATGAAACTTGAAAACTTAATGATTCGATTAGCTTTGTATAAATATTTTTAATTTGCTACAGATATAGATCTATATGATATATATATATATACATATGTGTGTATGATTCGTGTGTGACATGTGTATGTGTAATGTGTTTAAATATACACAATTATGTAAGTATGAGATGTGTGTATGTGAAATATAATGTTTATAATGGATTGGTATGTATGTGTGTGTGTGTGTGTGGTATCCATTTGTAATATGTGAGCAGTTTTTATTTTATTAACATATGATTTGATTTCATTCAAGATATGTACAATCTGTGTGCATAAAATATATATATATATATATATATATATTGTTTGTATTTAAGATGTGTGCACAAATAATGTGGGTATAAAAAATGTGTACTTATATACACACACACAAAAATATATATGAATTTTACTCATTTAAACAGCTTATATATTATTATTGGGTAACTCTAATTTACACATTTCAAATAGGGACACTTGAAATTAGGCATTTCTTAGAGATTGATTCACACACACACACATTGAATAACCAATATAGTCTCGGCCCAAACATTTTCACACATTAACAAAGATGATTTTTTTTATACAAATACACACACACCTCATATACACACACTTACAAGGCTAATGGGCGACCCTACAAAAACACACACTCTTTACTTGATCACCAGCTGAATAATCTGCACTATATGAATTAATTGGAAATACACACACTTTGAATTTTTAAATTTGTACACACACACTTTTATTTATATATGCTTATACTTTACATATTCAATTTATAAGGATATTTTTAAATATCGATTAATATCCAAACGTTCACACACACACCTATATATATATATAAATATATCCCATCTACACATATTCATAGTAAAATCTTATGAAATAAACAAATACAGGCAAACCTAACACATCACACACCCTATATATATATATATATATAAATCGGCAAATACTCACACCCCACCCCCTCCCTTAAACACACACACTACACACACACACACAC
>JADHZB010001768.1:0-29086 GCA_015657535.1 Nephromyces sp. MM_2019
TATATATATATATATATATATATTTACATTTTAATGATATATTTATATTAATTTAATGATTTATATATATTCTAATTATACATATGTGTGTATCTATTAATTGTGTGTAATAGTAAAACAAAGTTTTTAGTTTATGTGTGTAAATTTATTATCCAATTTTTTATCCATAATTTCTATATATATACATTTTTTAAATTTTTTTATTATAATGATAAAGTATAATTGTATAGATATATGTATACATAGGTGTGTGTGTGTGTGTTTATAACCCTTTAAATAGTTGTTGTATTAATATGTTTATCATCATAAGTTGTTGTGTGTAAAGTATCCCCCACAGTTGTACTAGTCATACTTGAATGTGTTGGTGTACTACAAAATAATTTTAAAATGTGTATATTGATATTTATTACGTGTGTGTGTGTAATATATAAACTCATTATACTATATATATATGTGTGTATGTGTAAGATATAAACTCATTATACTGTATATATATATATATCTGTGTGTATGTGTAAGATATAAACTCATTATACTGTATATATATATATATATATATATATATATATATATCTGTGTGTGTGTGTGTGTGTGTGTGTGTGTGTGTAAAACTTACGGTTCTTTGTAACTCATAGGTAAGATTTTAATAGTGGTTGAATTGGGTGTGTGTGTGTATTCATTAGATTGTCTATTAGCTCTATGCCTTGAATTACACACACCATATCTTTGTATACAAAATTTAAATACAACAAATATTACACACCCCAATAATATAGACAGAATTATATATATTGTAACTTTTAATGTGTTTTTAAAACGTATATAATAAGGTGAAACATTAGGCTGTAATTGTGGTCTAGATACAGTTAAATAGTCTTGATTACTTTCTATATTAATACACATACACACACATTATTTAGAATTATATATACATACACATTATTTAGAATTATATTTATACACACACACATTATTTAGAAGTATATTTATACACACACACATTATTTAGAAGTATATTTATACACACACACATTATTTAGAAGTATATTTATACACACACACATTATTTAGAAGTATATTTATACACATTATTTAGAATTATATTTATACACACACACATTATTTAGAAGTTTATTTATACACACACACATTATTTAGAATTATATTTATTCACACACACATTATTTAGAATTATATTTATACACATTTAGAATTATATTTATACACACACATTTTTATTGGTAGTATGTATATCTAAATATGTATATATAAAATGTGTATATCTATATAATGGTGTGTATATATAAATGTGTATATTTATATAATGGTGTGTATATATAAATGTGTATATACCATTTAAATTTGGTGTAATTGAAGGTGAAATTTGATAAAAATTTTGATTAGTTTTTAGTGTGTCACATGTTGTACCTTTCCATGGGTCTGGGACTAAATACACACACTCATAATTTAACTCTTTAAATTGATCAAAATTTTTACACACAGGCTGTGATTGTATACCTACACACACACACACACACACACACACACACACACATATCATTCTGCACTATTATTTGATATATATATATATATATATATATATATATATATATTATTATTATAAATATATACACATTTAAGTGTACATATATTTATGTATATACACACTAATAACAAGTATTTACTATGTAAATATATATATATATAAATATATATGTGAAATTATTGTGTGTGTTTGTATGTTTGTATGTGTATGTGTGTGTGTGTATGTGTGTGTGTGTGTGTGTGTGTATGTGTGTGTGTGTGTGTGTGTGTATGTGTCTATGTGTCTATGTCTGTATATATGTGTGTGTGTATAATTTGTGTATGTGTAAGCTATGTGGGTGCAAGTGTCAATGTTATTTATGTGTAAAATTGTGTGTGTATAATTTATGTGTGTAAGTATAGTTTGTGTGTGTGTGTATAATTTATGTGTGTAAGTATAGTTTGTGTGTGTATGTACTATTCACCTTGATCAGTTGTAAAATGTTGTACACAATAAAAACATTCATGGTTAGAAAAACAACCCTTACAATTTCCATCCCATTCTGAACAACTTTGTGTGTAAAAAATGTGTGTGTGTGTGTAATACAAACAAATAAATAGTAACAAACTTTGTGTGTGTAAATGGATATTAGCCATTTTTATCATATTAAATTCAACATTACATCATTTGTGTGTCTATATCTATATAGATTATGTATCTATGTGTTGGATATATGAACATAGCTTGATTAATCTAACTTAAAATGTGTGTGTGTATGTGTGTCTATGTGTATGTGTGTCTATGTGTATGTGTGTCTATGTGTATGTGTGTGTATGTGTGTGTATGTGTATGTGTATGTGTGTGTATGTGTGTGTATGTGTATGTGTATGTGTATGTGTGTGTGTGTATGTGTATGTGTATGTGTATGTGTGTGTATGTATGTGTATGTGTATGTGTATGTGTGTGTATGTGTGTATACAAGTCTGTGACTTTAAGAGCACATATTATGAGTTTGTGTATGTATGTGTGTGTCGTGTGTCCCTCTGGTGTATGTGTGTGTGTGTCTGTATAAGTCAGTAAATATATGTAAAGGCTTGTAAGTGACTACTTATATATATCTGTTTGTGTGTGTTTATGTGTGTGTTTATATGTGTTTGTGTGTGTTCGTATATATTTGTTGCTATGTATGTTTGTGTGTGTGTGTGTGCTTATATATATGCATTTGTATTAGTTTGTGTATGTAGGCTTGTGCCCAAATGTTTGTGTGTGTAAACTTTTTCCCTACATAAGATATTATTGAACTCTTGTGTGTAAGGTGTAGGTATGTTTTTATTACTGTGTGTAACATATTATCATTTAATAAAAATCATGTGTAAACTTTCTGGTGCTTAAAAATTAAACATAAATTATATCCATATATTTTTTTACACACACATTATCAATTTTTACACACACATTATCAATTTTTACACACACATTATCACTTTTTACACACACATTATTATATACCCAAATTAATACATATGGATATAGTACGTAGAAAATTTCATCAACCTGTTTATTTTTTTCACAATCTACTTACACACACACACACATACAACATGTTACACAATTACACACACACACTCTTCTTAGAAAAATCATTTGTATACAGGCGGCTTATTCACATATCTAATACACACTACTACTCTACACAGAGATGGCCTAAGCCACACACTAATACCCATAGAGGGGAATATAAGGGCCCTCCCAATACCCACAAGCCTAACACACCCTCTACATACACACACACACCCTCTACACCCCCACACACATCCTCTACACCCCCACACACACCCTCTACACCCCCACACACATCCTCTACACCCCCACACACATCCTCTACACCCCCACACACATCCTCTACACCCCCACACACATCCTCTACACCCCCACACACACCCCCTACATCCACACACACCCCCTCTACATACACACACACACCACTTAAACACACACACAATCAACCAACACCTCCAAAAAAGAATACACACACACATAAACCCCATAAAAAAAAGTACTCATCTTCAATATATGATTCTACACACCATCGATTGACTATAGCAGAGGCCATTGCACACACAAAACCAACAAGTAAAGGTGTTAGGCAGAGGCATAAATCTACACACTATACACAATATGATAACATAACCAAATTACTTACACAACTTGGTGTACGTACAACATCTACACAGCCCACACACATTGTATATGAATCTCCCTACACACTTGAATTGGAAACACACACACATGCACAACCATTAGCTCTATTAAACCCTCTCAATAATCATACACACACACACACCGACCTATCACCATCACTCCAAAGAACACCTTCATCACACACACCCACACACCCACCCTACACACATACACACACACATGCAAACACACAGACACACCCAAATACACAGACACACCCAAATACACACACACACCCAAATACACACACACACAATAATACACACACACACACTGATTTGCCATCACTCCCTATACAAACCAAAAAAGTACGTGTGTTAGATATAGATAGTATACCCTTAAATGAGTTACACCATTTATATATGTACACACTTACACACAATTTACCAGCAGAAATGTGTATAAAATTAATTAGTAAAATTGGTGTGTATCGTGACAAGCCAACTACACACAAATATCAAAGTTTATCACACACATCTACCAAATTATTTGGACCAGAAATTGGGCCTATTTTGGTGTCCTTACACACACGTGTGTGTGAAACAATCTCTATACCCTTTATGGTTGACTATGTTAGAAAATATGGTTATTTTTCTAAAGAATTTATTGCTGAGAAGGTATGTTTAAAATTTACACACACACATGTGTGTGTGTGTTGTATTTTTAAAACTTATACACACACATGTATGTGTGCTATTGGGTTGTAGAAGGGGAGGATGGAAAGGTGTATATATGTGTGTATATATTTTTAACACATATATATGTATATAATGAATTTCCCCTTAATATAATAATATTAATTCATAATGATCTACACACATATATATATATATATATATATATATATATATATAATGTATCCCTCCTGAATCTAATAAACATGCTAAATTTACAATTAAATACTCATACACACACACACACACACCTAATACACACACACACACCTAATACACACACACACACCTAATACACACACACACACCTAATACACACACACACCCCCAATACTTACACACATCCAATATACACACATACACACCTACATATTTATGTGTGTGAATAATTGTATTTAGTTAATAAGGTCAACTGAGCCAAAATTATTTGATTTTGTGAGATATAATAAAAGTGGGGGTGTACGTCCACTCCCCCGTTTCTTAACACACCCATTTGATTTATCTTCCTACACAAAATTACTAACAAATTGTACGGCCAAAGATGAAATATATAAACATTTAAAACGTTTTGGTGCACACACACTTAACTCACCTTATTTCAATTACACACACATTTTAGAAAATGAACCTGGATTTGCTTTTTTTGAAAAATTACTCATACCTCAATACACACACACACACATTTATCCAAATACACATCAATCAGTGAATCATTATGATACACACACTAATGTGGATCATACAGATACACACACTAATGTGGATATTACAGATACACACACTAATGTGGATCATACAGATACACACACTAATATGGATCATACAGATACACACACTAATGTGGATCATACAGATACACACAACATACACACAACAACACATCATCAAACACAGAATGAACAATACAATCAATTTACTGAGGATACACACACAATTTCAAATCTTAGCATACACTCACATCCAATTACAAACACACACACTAATACACACAAACATAATGCTGATATTATTAGTTGTAATGGGAATGAAATTTCTTTTACACACACAACACCATCTACAACAAGAAATAATGATTCTCAAAAATATATAGTTTATAACACACACACACACAATGACATATACACATACAATGATACACACACATACAATGAAATACACAAACACAATGACACACACACACAATCTACAACTATTGATGACACACACACATCGATCAGTAATCCATTTCAGATGCAACACATACCTGTATATAAACCAACACCTATACAAAGCACACACACACACACCCCCTCTAATTTACCCCTTACACACACACACACATTTTCACAAATCAAATTACCTTATGCATTTTTTAGAGGTAAAACATATAAGAAATTTACACACAAAAATAAACTGTTTGAAATGAATAAGGAGGGTATATGGACAATACAAAATACACACACACAATACACGCACAAAAAACGTACCCCTCACACACTCATAAGGTCAAGAAAGTTAGAGGGTAAATATAATAAGAAATTTAAGAGGCGTGAAATATTACACACACACACACGATGAAGATTAATTTAAAACACAATTAGCTCATAAAAATACACACACACAATTAACTATATACACAAACACATTTAGTTACATACACACACACGCACACATAGATAATTAAATACATACAAATACACACCCAATTAATTACACTCACACACACACAATTAAATACACAAACAAATATATACACAATCAGATATTATTTGTTTTCTGAATTTTTTTAAATATAATTTAAGTTGATATATAATTACAAATTGATATTTATATAGTTGATATTGTGTGTATGAGTGTAATGATATTGTGTGTGTGTATTATTGATAGTGTGTGTGTGTATTATTGATAGTGTGTGTGTGTGTGTTATTGATAGTGTGTGTGTGTGTGTTATTGATAGTGTGTGTGTGTGTTATTGATAGTGTGTGTGTGTTATTTTTTTCCAAATGTGTGTAGATATTTTTGATTTGAATTTTTGTTTGTAAAAATGTTTTAAATAATTTTTCAAAATTTTTAATACTAAAATCTAATAATTATTTTATATATTAATATCTACACACACTACAAAATAATTATACACACACACATTAACCAAATCAATACACACACATTTTATGCTTCACTAGGTAAAACATCTACTAAAATATATTTATTAGTTGTGGGGCTTATATAACCAACAATATGTTCACAGTCTTCACACACAATATCTCTCTGTATACCTTCCTCTATATTTTCATTATCTGATGTGTGTGTGTGTGTAACAAGCTTACAATTCACAATTATATTAGACTCGTAGCAATCTGATTCAATCCTATATATATACACACACATTATATATATATATATGTTTAATTATTTAGTTGTATGTGTGTATAGTTTTACACACACATTATATATATATATGTTTAATTATTTAGTTGTATGTGTGTATAGTTTTACACACACATTATATATATATATATGTTTAATTATTTACTTGTATGTGTGTATAGTTTTACACACACATTATATATATATATGTTTAATTATTTACTTGTATGTGTGTATAGTTTTACACACACATTATATATATATATATACATAATAAATATAAATTACTTATATTACACACTCACCTTACACACTGATAACAAAGGGGTGTGAAGCATCCAGGGCAACATAATATTGCATCTGAAGCCTTATTACCTTGACCTATACATATATATATATATATATGTGTAAACACATCTATATATACACATAAACAAAATCTATATAAGCACACACACATCTATACATACATACATATAAATCTATATACACACAATAAAACAATATATATACACACATAACACTTCTATATATTAACACACACACATTAACTTACGATAGATCGTATCAACATAAACAGTATCTTCTTCATCAGCATGTGGATCATATAAATCTGATATTTCCTTTAATACACACACACACACACACAAACACAAATATACATACATATACACACACATATATATATATATATATATATATTCTCAATTATAAGTATGATTGAATATATACACACACATTATATATAATTTGTTTTATAATTATTTACCTGTTCAAAGTTAGGAACACTTGGATCAGCTGAATTTAATAAAATTTAAATAAAATAATTTATGAGGGAAAATATTCAAATATAAATTTTTAACTCAATATGTACTCACACACACGTTTATAGAGACACACAAATATACATTTACACACATATACAAACATATATTTATACACACACATATATATTTATATATAAATTTGCATATTCTAATATTTTATAAACAATTAATTTAAATGTTTAATATATTATTTATATATACATGTATATTAATGGTGTGTGTATGTGTGTACATATTATACATATTCAAACATAGTGTGTGTATGCTAAGTATAATTAAACATTATGTGTTTGTAATGTGTGTATATTTATAAGGATATGTTTATACGACATACGTTCCCAGTCAATTAAATATCTTTGTAATTTGATGTTGTGTGTAATTATTGGTGTTGAATCAGAGTTTGTTTGACTGTGTGTAGTATCCATTGTGTGTGTATTATTTGTTGTGTGTGTATTATTTGTTGTGTGTGTAGTTTTTGTTGTGTGTGTAGTTTTTGTTGTGTGTGTATCATTTGCTGTGTGTGTAGTTTTTGCTGTGGGTGTATTATTTGTTGTGGGTGTATTATTTGTTGTGGGTGTCTGTTGAGGTTGATTGGGTGTGTATTGATTTTGTGAGTGTGTAGATGTATTTACATCGTTTTGTACAGATTGAATCAAATTCATTAAAGGGTTATAATTCGATTTGTTATTATATCTCTTCATTTCGAATTAAATTATAAATACACGCAAAATTTAATATAAAAGATATATACACATTCATACCAATCGTATATATAATTATAAACTATATTGAATAACGCATTTTAGTTATATGTATTTGTGTGTAAGTATTTATGTGTATGTATATGTGTGTGTTTGTTTGTATGTTGTGGTGTGTGTGTAAGTTTTGGGTGAGGTTGTATATGTGAATGTGTGTGTATATATAAATGTGTGTATCGGTGTGTTATTGATATTGTGTACACAAGTGTATGGACGGATATATGAGATGGATTATATGCGTGATTGTAGCGAATTGAGCTAAAGATTATATGATTGTTCTATCTATATATATATGTATGTTATGATGTGTTTATGTGTATTTGTGTGTGTGATTTTGTGTGTGTGTGTGTGTATAGATGTGCATGTATGTGTATCAGTGTGTGTGTATTTATGTATATGTGTGTTTTTATGTAAGTTTAAAATTCTGATAAATAATTATGAACAAATTAAGAAGTGAAACGTCGAAAATTTTATGTTGTGATGATATGTGTGTTGATGTATTTATTACACTTGATTGATGGCTATGTTTGTTTATAGGTTTATACAAACATAAAGGTACAAGTTAATTAAAGCAATGTAATTATAAATATATATATATATATCTATATATATGTGTGATTTAATATGTTTACAATCCTATATATGTGTATATGTATGAGTTTGTCTATGTTTAAGTGTTAACGACTTAATGAATTTTTAATTCATTTTATAGAAAATGCTATATTAAGTATGTCTTAAAAACGTTGACAAGCTACACATTGCTTACAAATAAAATTAATACCCTGTTTTACACACTGACCAATAATCGCATACATAAAATTATACACACATTTGAATACATAAACAATGCTATTAACATATCAATACACAAACAGACCATTTCCTTGAAATCACACACATAAATACATATTAATTTCTATATACACACTCACAAACAACCAAATACGAAAATCAACATAACACACATTTCATGTTGCTTATATAATACGAGTACAAGCCTGAATGTACAATAATCATGTTAATAGGGTTTTTTTATGTAGTTGTGTGAATGTGTATAAAATCAATCAATCATCATTATTTACACTTTTTTTGTTAAACAAAGACTACACACATAACCCTAAACATATAAATAACAGGAGGGGAAACAATCAATCCAATACACACATAAATGGCATCTTTTATTGAACAACAATTTAAAAACCACAACAGCTCTATATAATACATTCTAAAAAATTAAATGAACACACACATTTGTTCCTGGACCAAACTCATAAACCTTTAATGTAAGCCCAAAACACAGATGTAACGACGCACACACAGTAAGATCTATATATACACATACATACACACAAATACATATACAAACGGACTTGTACAAACGGACTTACCGATAAACACAAGTTCACACATATTCATAAACAGACACACATGCGTATATAATTACATACACAACACACATATACATAAGTTTGGCTGATAATATAACTCTTTACATATCACAAGTGTTAATATACACTTTTTAACACCATATAAAATTTGTACAACTAGAAAAATTATATATACAAATCCAATCAATTACATTATCAACAACTAAACACAACCACTCTTACTTAAGGTATATCATACACTTCTTATACAACAACAAAATACAATACTACACACAACCTTTGAAAGATTTCACTGTGTAAATAATTCACCCAATCTTTCTTATGTGATATATATATGAGTCATGGATAATAAATTGGATGATTGGTTTGACATATTTAGTCATATCTCTTCAGCACAAACTTTCAACAAGTCATTAAATTACTTAAAATGCTCGTCAGACAATCATCTTATTGTTATACAAGCACATTACTTATTTATGAAAGCTGGTGATAAATATAATTCTTCTCTGGGACAAAATAATATTAATAAATCATATAATGATGATAATGATTCAAAGGTTAGTGTAGATATAAATACTAAACCAGGTTTTATTTCGAAATTATTAGAAACTAGAGAATCTAAGATATTGAGTAAGTTTTTAGTGGAGAACCTTTTTTTGAGGGTAAAGACATATGTAGATGACTCTCAAGACAGTAAGATCACTGATAAATGTCTCGATTTTCCACCTAAAGAAGCAGTGAATGATTGGAAAAGTAGTCAAATTTCAACTCCTAAACCATCCCTCTTGACCAGAGATGATCTTACTATGAAAAATTCGAGTTTCTTGACTCATAATAAACCTGAAGCATCTAAGAATGTTGTTTTACCGAAAAGTGTTAACCAGAGTAAAATTCAAAGTAGAAATAAGCCGATAGTTATTAGTTCGAATAATCCCCATCTACGGTTAAGTTTATCGAAATATGCCCAAAATCTTGGACATGAGAAAAATACCAACAAAACAGAAATGGAAAAAGAGGGAATTAAAAGTCATGTGAATGTAGAAAGTGTAACAGAAAGATGCGGAAACAGTAGAAATAATAAAGAAAAAAAGGAAGATAGAAAAAATATGAAAACTTTTAGTTCAAATAGTAAAGAGGAGAAGGAGAGAAGTCACCCTAATATTGAAGCTGGGAAATTTATAACGGAAATGAAATTGACTCAATCCGATGATAAACCAAAGTCAAATACAGTTAAGAGTAGTGTCAAGTTATCTTCGAATCATTCCCAACTGAAAAATGAAACAAATTCAATCAAAAATTGCAGTCAAAGTAACTCTAATCTTATCGAGTGTATAGGAAAAGATAATTCAATTTCAACAAAATTTGTATATCAAGATTATTCAACTCCAACTGTATTTGTAGGAAAAGATAGTTCAACTTTTAACAAAATTGAAGATCAAGACAACTCAAATATAACAGAATTTATAAGTAATAAATTAGATATTGATAGTAATCAAGACAAATTAGATAATATTTCAAATTTATCATTGAAATATAATAACAACATGAATGACATAAATACTTTATTAGATATAAAATCATCAAATAATGAAGTATTAACACTATTAAATGAAAAATATTATATCTTGATAACTGGTTTGGAAAATATAAACATAAATCACTGGTACATAATTGAATATTATCTTGAAAAAATAATCAAATTCTTTAAAGATTACCAACATACTCATTATTTTCATACAAATGAATTTATTAAGGAATCTTATAATAAGAAACTGGAATTATATATTGGTGGATATCCTTTTAGGTTAAATTATTTCCAAAATTATAATACAATAGATTATATAAAAAAGATTGAAGATGTTATTATACAAAATTGGTTTGAAAAATCCAATTATATTAATTATAAAATTAAATGTAATGTATTTTATAATCTAAACAAATCAACATCCACAACAACAGAAACTTATAAAAATAAATTATATAACCATTTAAGTTGTGATCAGGAAACTTTAAATTATACATTTACACCTAAAAATAACATCCAAGAAAATATATATAACAACACACACAATAACAACACACACAATAACAACACACAAGATAACAATACACAAAATGATAACAACACACAAAATAATATACAAATAAAAATACCAATAAAAGAAATGATAGATAATAAGAAAAACCTAACATTACCAACTGATTTAGTATATTTAGAAAATATTGTACCCGATGTAATATCAAATTTATTTAATTATTTTGAATATATTGATTTGTATAAATTACATTCATTAGATCGTCCACCACCACATTTATTATTTTATGGTGATCATGGTTATTCAAAGACACATATTATTACATTTCTACACACACAATTATATTCACACATCAAATTATTTCATCATCATATGACTGAATTATTAAGTGGTTATGTAGGTGAATCAGAAAATAAATTAAGAGAAATATTTAAAAATTATAAATCATCTAATTCACCTACAATATTAATCTTAGATGGATTAGATATATTAGCAAATGCACGTGATCATTATGAACATGATTATAATAATAATAGAGATCACAATATACACAAAAATTTACTTACAACATTATTGTTACAATTAGACTCTATAAATACTACACACACACATCTTGCAATTGTTGGGGCATGTAATTGTTTACCCGATAATTTAGATGACGCACTTACTCGACCAGGTCGATTAAATCATTATATATATATACCTAAACCAATATCTTGAAAAAAAATATTTTATTTAATTCTAAAAATTGAGTTGATGTGTGTAAATTATTTATTACATATTTATAAATATTTGTTATGAGTGTGTATATATGTATGTGTATCATATCCTATATAAGGATGTATGTTGAATCGGTTTTGTGTATGTATAGGTGTGTGAATTTGTGCTTGTGATTACGTATTTGAGTATATATGTGTGTGTGGATGTGTGTTTGTCTGTACGTATGTCTGTGTGTATCTGTCTAAATAAGTTATATATATATTCGTATAAATATATGAAGATATGTGTTATCAAAATTGTAGATATATATAATGGTAAAGTGTGTATATAGAGATAAAATATATGTAAATATAAGTAAAGAATTGCATGTGAAAGTATTGTGTAAATGTATCCATGTGGAAAAAAAATTGTAGCTGATTGTGTGTAAATATAAAAATTTTACTAAATGTGTGTTTATATATATTAATTGAAGTTGTTTTATTTAAATATAAGTAAATGAGGTAATAAGAATTATATTTAGAAAATTTTATTGTTGATTAAGTTATATAAGAGTATTGCTACACATCTTTACAACACAAAAATGCACACCCAATAAAAAATTTATTTACAATCATAGCTCTATAATATTTTTATATGATTGATGTGTGTGCTCAAATGGTTCAAAAGTTGATAAATTTGTAGATAGATAAATGTTTCATCTTGAATTTTTTTTTTAATTGATAAGATTTTATTATAAAGATTTAATTATAAATAATTATCTAACAATCATGTGTTACAAAAAAAAAATTGAAATTAATATTTATTGATTTCAATACACACCAATCATATATATATATAATCATATATGTGTGTATATTTGCATGTGTATTATGTGTAATGTTGTGTGTGTTTATGTATGTTATTGTATGTCTGTATGTGCGTGTGTTTATATGAGCTATTGTGTGTCTATGTGTTTATATGTGTTATTGTTTGTCTATGTGTTTATATATGTTATTGAGTGTTGTGTGTCTGTATGCTAGTGTATGAGTATGTGCCCATATGTGTTGTGTGTGCCAAAAATTATGTGTGCTTCAGTGTATGTGTGTGTGTGTGTGTGGATATGTGTATATGTGCATATAGATTGGAAGGTGATATTCAAATCTCAAATAGAAGTTTGCTGTTTGTTTGGAAACACATTTTGTAATCTGTTTTTAAGCTCAGCTCATCACTGTAAGGTGGCTCGGGTGGTAACATAGACTAAATTGAAATTTTTTATATAATAATGTATATATATATATATTCAAGTTTTATAATAATATGAGTGTGTATTTGTCTAAAGTATTTCATACCTTCATGGCTCTAGCTAATTTAAGCGTTTTGAGGCAAAGATCACATCGATTGTTTATCTAATGATTTTATTATAATTAAATGTGTGTAAGTTTTTCTGTGTTTGTGTGAGTGTATATATATATGTGTGTATGTATGCGTGTGTGTGTGTGTGTGTGTTTAAATACTGCCAGTGTAATAAATTAGATGGGTATTTGAAATGTGTAAACATTTACAATGGGTGAAGCTTGTTGACATAGGTCCTTAACATGTTGATAACGTGGATCTTTGATTGTGTCCACATGACATAAACTCCTTATACTTCTGCTGAGTTTTGTGAACTAAAATATTTACACACAAAATGTGTGAAGTTAGAAATATATATATAATGTAATTGTAAGCTCTACAATTATTGAAAATCATCATTATAATAATGTGTAGCTGTTACACATATCCAATTAGGATGAAATATTTTACATTCATTATTTAGTCTAATTAATTTGTGTGTGTGTAGGTAAATGTGTTAGGGTGGATGTATATGTATATTTATAGAAAGGTGTGGAAGGTATGTGTGATTGTATATAAGTATGCGTGTGTGGATGTGTGTGTGCATATATATACACATATGTGGTTTTATGCAATTGTGTACATATATGTATGTGTGTAGATATGTATTTATAACTATTTAAAATGTGTGTACAGATTTGTTTGTGTACCTTAGCAACATCAAGAAATCTTGAATCAAAGCCCAATACATAAAAGTCTAACTCTGGGGAGTTCTTATTTGGCTTTGAAAGATTGTCCATATTTATAACAAAAATTGCAGACTGCTCAATTAATTTCATTCGTTTAGCCAAGTTAGCTTCTTCAATTTTTAGCATTTGCTATTAAATTGTTAATGCGTGTGTGTGTGTGTGTGTGTGTGTGTGTGTGTGTGTGTGTGTGTGTGTGTGTGTGTGTGTGTAAGTATGTGGGGGTGTGGAAATGTACAAATATAGCTTTTATATGGGGTACCTAAGTTAGACGTCTATGATTTTTATTTATATAAAATATGCGTATGTGCTTGTACATGTATAGATTTTATGTAAGGTGCCTAAAATAAGTGTGTATAATAGATATAATGTTTGTGTGTGTAGATTTGTAGATTTTTCGCTTATATATATTATGTATGTAAGCACTTGATTTTTTTCAAAATTCTTCATAGCCAGATCGAGTTTCTCGATAGTTGATTTAGTCCTTGGGTCTGCACTCATCCAAGGTGTTGTTAAGTGTGACATATAATAACCAAATCGGTGCCTCAGCTGTGTAAATATGTTTAAACACACCATTGGATATCAATATATACGCACGCACAGGCACACAAATATATGTATTATATATAATAAATGATACGTGTATATATGTATGTCAATGACATGTGTTGCATATAGCTATGATATCCGTACAAAAATTCAATGGTAGGGTATATGTGTGTATATATGTATTAATAAATAGAGTTATAAATATTTATCAACATAAGCAGATCTTAAATGATATGTGTATCAACATAGATAAAATAAAATCAAGTAACAAACGTAAAATAAAGATTTCAATAGTACAACTATAAAAGCAACATAGTGTATACACATAAACCCTAACATTCAAAATAATACACACACACGCATCAATATACATGCACTATGGCTAGAACTCTTTGTGTGTATGCTCACATGATCTTCTGAAGAGGTTGTGGGGAGTGTAAGGAGTGTGTTAAGATCACTTCCATTAGGTTTCTTCCACAAGTCATTAAGTATTTGATCTTGTGTGTTGTAATAAGCTTTCAAATGATAAAATATACTGTCTACACATTTTTTATAATTAAGAGATAAATCTGGTCCAATCTTAATGGAGATGAGGTCCCAGAGAAGGTGCGAGTAGCATAAGATGTGTGAGTATTGTTCATGTAAATGATTTATTGTGTTTAAATCATTCATATTGATATCAAGTATAGATAGTACATTCATTATTGTAGTGGGTGTGAGATTTGAATTAAAATCAAGCCGAGTCAGAGCTTCACATGCATTAAGTACAGATTCTACACGTTCAGATTTAAATTGTGCTAGTTCTGACACAAGTTCACTATTTTTGTAGAGGTTAATTTTCAACATATTTATATCCAATACACTCGATGTAGCTGCAACAAATCTCATAAAATCAAATACAGCTTGGAATGGATCGGCACGACTCCTCAGTGCATACAAAAATACTTGGAGATGTGGGTGCACATCTTTGTTTCTCCCTCTGATTTTAGTATTCATTGTGTGCTAGTAAATTAATTACTAAGCGTTACACACATTTGATTAGTTTTATGGGGAGAGGGAGCGAGTAGGTTTTAAACTTGTTAGGGAGGTGGAGGGCTTGGGGATATGTGGCCGAAGAGGGTAGGCAGATTGGGAGGGTGGTTAGGGGGTAAAGTAGGCTTAGAAAGTGTATATGGGAAGTGCGGGAGGTGTGTGATGAGTGGGTTGAGGGTTTAGGGTATGTGTACGGACTAGGGAAGGCTTAGAGAGTGTGCGTGAGGTTTGCGGGAGGTGTGTTGGAGGGGTGCGGAGGGTGGGTTGGGGGTGTGGGGTATGTGTATGGGGTATGCGAGGGGTGGGCAGGGCTTAGTGAGTGTGCGGGGTGTGTGTGTTGTGTATGGATTCTAGGGTAATGGATTTTAGGTAGTGTGTTTGGGGTGTGGGTGGGTGTGATAGAGTGTGTATCGGGGTTTTAAGGTCTATGTGTTAGGGTATTCTGAATTTTGGGGAAATGGGGCCTAGATTTATGTATTATTAAACCAAATTAAGCCAACTTTTATGAAATGCACACACACAAAATTGTAGATTTATTTAAAACGTATTCGGAAGGTAAATGAGTCGGTAGGTATAGAGTACAGACACTGTGTAAAAAGAGATATGTTATTAATTTGATGAGTGTGAGATGGTATATAGGTGTGGACAGTATATTGCAAAGGTGTAAATAAGGCGAGTATGTGTGTGAGTAAGGTGATTAATGGTGTTTAATTTAAGGTGGCTAGCTGTGTGTATCATAATAAGGTGGGTGTAAGGTGATTAGTAATGTATGAGATGGTTAGGGACAAGGTATGCACAATTGTGTGTGATGTGATACCAACGTGAAAATAGTGTGAGTCATTGGGTATCTCTGAGTTTATATCTGTTTAAAATGTCTTAATGCGTCTTTATGTGTATCAATTGCAGGGTTTTCATGTCTGTGTTTGTATGTCTCTATGTATATGTCTGTGTGTGTGTATGTCTGCATATGTGGATTCATGTGTTTACATCTATCTAATAACTAAATTACAGATGTGTTTGTATAGCTTCAACTGTGTGTGTGTTAAACTTCAGCTGTGTGTATATTAAATTACAGTTATGTGTGTGTTAAATTTCAGCTGTGTGTGTGTTAAATCTCAAGTGTGCGCGTGTTGAGTTTCAGATTTGCGTGTGTTAAGTTTCAAGCTTGTGTGTGTGTTAACTTTAAAAACTGAGTATGTTAAATTCCAGGTAGATTCATACGCGCTGTTAGGTGACTCTAATAGGCTAAGTTGAGGGAGCTGAGTAAACAAAACTTAGTCAAAGTATCACCGTTGAGTCAATTCTGTCACTTTATCAGTTGTTTATTACATATTTAGTTTGTTTTTATAGCACATCTGACTTGTATAAATTAAAGGTTTTGATGTAAATGACAATTTAAATTGAATTCTATCGCTAGGAATAGTTGATGTATTTGTGACTCTTCGAATTTAAGCTTTGAAATTAGCTGTGCTCACACATTTATGTGAAGATTTTACCCTCATCAAAAGTGACTCAAATTTTAGTAGCACTGATTAGCGAAATTATATAAATGTGATTTTACTGTTGTAATAAGTTACGCAATAAATTAGATGTAAATTTTGGCATAGCCTTGCACAGATTTCTTAGTTCTAGACCTTTATTAGATTGCAAATTTTGATATAACCAAGCAACTATAACTTTTCACATACTTACTTGAGTGTGAATTTTGATTTCACTACTCCCACATCTTGTTTTATATATATATATTGGTGCAAGTTTCAATACAGCTATTAACACTTCTTATAATTTTGTATATGAATTTGGGTGCAAATTTTAATATATCTATACACACACGATGTAATCTTGTACACGTATTTGGGTACAAATTCTGAAATGTCATATACATCTTAATTTACTTTTTTTTTGGGTGTGAAAACTTGTTAACACCTCTTCAAGGTGAGTTTTGGATCTTTACTTGTACTAGGAATTTAGTACTCTTTTGATATTATGAAACATTTATAGAATTTTACTCACATCTCAATGCAATTTAAGTATTTGAAAATGTATGAAATAAAATAGTTAGAAGCTGCTAACGTTTCTAACTTTTTATCTTATAAGAAATCTAATTGTTAGCTTTTTAGGTTTTCCTCCAAACAATTTTGTACATTTTTTAGAGTTAATTTTGAGTATGTTTATCTGTTTATATATTTTTGTATGTATGCATACTTTGAATATATGTATATATGTGAGTAAATGTATGTATGTTATGATAATTAGATTTATGTACAAATAAGCATATGTATATATAAAATTGTGTAGTATATGAGTGTGTCTATAAGCACGTCTAAATATATATGTATATATATGTGTTTGTATCTATGTATTTAGTTATGTATAATGTGTGTGTATATGTAAATGTGTGTGAAAATGTAAATGTGTGTGTGTGTACACGTAAACATGTGTATAAATAAATATATGTGATATACCACAATTGATCCCTTATGCAAGCTAGCAAATAAGTGCAAAAAGAGCAAGTTATGAGGATGAACAGAGTAGAGGTAGTTAACACACACAAAAACTACAACCAAGCTGTAATATATGCGAGAATATTTATTCTACAGCTTACAAGGCTAGAATAACTTGCTTTATCTACCTATCTCTAGGCTAATCATAACGAACACTTGGGTTATATCAACATAACTAGGGTGTGTTATAGTATCTGAGTTAGTGATTTTAAAAATGTACTTAAGGTGAACGCATTTTAAACTCAAAGGATAGCAAGAATACCTCGAGACTGAATTTTAATCATAAACTTGTGGCCAAAACTTGAATCAACTGATATAACACACAATTTGTGTGGATGAAATTAACTAAAGAGCTTAATAAGTTAATCAAGCTCGAACTCACACTAATTGGGACTAGGGCTGGAATATATTCAAGAATCGATCTTCAATGAAAGAAAAAAGCTCCTCTTGGAATAACTCACGGAACAAGAAGACTTTTTCAAATAAAAAGCGAAATGAGAATCTTCAATTTTTAATTTTAACAATAGAGAATAAAAATTTTACCCTTTTTTTTGTTTTTAAAGTTGTAGTTTTCCATTCAAACTTTTGCATGAAACTTTTAATTTACAACCATAAGACACCATCTTCAACGCCCAAAATCTCGAAACTTGCTAAAATACTTTGAATGTGTACACATTATGTTAGTCCGCAGTTTATTTATAAATAAAATACTCACTATATCGAACTCTACTTAATTTACCTGTGTGGAGCAAATATAAACCATAAGCCATGCTATCAACTCATAAAACAAACATTAAGATGAGGAATTTTAACTAAATTTAAGAAGTCTGGAGAAAATACAAAAGAAAAAACTACAAAAATAAACCCAATAAACTCTACTAAACAAAGATTTAAAAAATCCTCAGAAAGTTGAAGAGTAACCTAACGAAACTCCAACTAATTTTCCATAAAGGTATCACTTATAAAATGGTTTATAAATTTTATCCAGTGAAACTACATCTACAACTTGGGTTTTTAAACCAAATATACTTTGACTGCAATCTATATTATAATGTTACAATACGATTAGAGTGAACTAACAAAACATTCATTACAGAAATTCAATAAACTTCCCATACTAATTACGTGTCGTCCTAAGTTAGTAACTATTAGTGCGTAGTAATCTTTAGAATAAAACAATTTTTCTGGACTTAGCCTAAGATATAACAATGTGCCTAAATGTAAAAGGGACTTTGTATGCTTAAAATAATTGAATAAGCATTTATATGTATTTCCGAGTGTGTTAGCTGCATAATTAGAGTATAGTAATTTCTAACATTCATAAGGTATAATTTGATGGTTCAGATAAACTTTTTAGCTATAAATACAATTAATAATTTATTTATTCAAAAATATAGAAAATGACATACTCTGAAGTTCACATATCTTTAAGCCAAATTTTGTAAACCGTCTTTATATATGTGTTACATCTTATCTGATTTGCATAGCGCATGTTCTTAGAGTGTGACAATATAGTGAGTTTGGTGTGGTGTTATAGTGTGTAGTGTAACAGTGAGTTGAGTGTAGTGTTATAGTGTAACAGTGTGCTGAGTGTAGTGTTGTAGCTTTTTGTTTGTAGTATAATATGCTGTGTGTTGTGTCACAGTGTGCTACGTTTAGTGTTGTAATTTTTGTGACATTTAATATGTAATATTTTGTGTGAATTATATAGTACAGAATATGTTGAATGTATGTGTTGGAGAGTTTATATTTTGGGTAAATATATCTCTAGTGGGTACATTGCATAAAAATGTTATGAATTAAATGTTTGAATTCGAATAACAAATAGAATAATATTGGAAACTCTCATAAAGTTACACTCAAACATACAAAAAATAAAAACAAAAGATAATTTAAAATCAAGTCATGGCTTTAAATTATGTATAAATTTTAAACTCACAGCAAACCAAACATTTACACACACACACATGAATCACACACATACACATGAACTAGAAAACACACATGTACTAGACACACACACATTAGCCATACGTACAAACACACATGTACTATTAACACAAGCACACAATACATGCATACGCAAAACTTTTGCAAGTCACACACATGTTTTCTAAATTAAGTTATATAATATGAGTGAGGACCTAGCTATGTGAAATTTTTTATAATTAGCAACACATGTCTTTGCAACAATTGGTTTTTAATTTAACTCTAGGATAAATAGCCTACTTTGTAGATAAAATAGCTAATTTGCACTACTCACTACTTCTCGCTAACCTAGCAAGTTTATTTACACCCATGTAACCTAACATGTATATAATTAAACATGTAGATATTTATATAAAATACGGACAGTCACTCCCCTCCTAGACACATATAGACACACGGATGACATTAAAATTTAATTTACACTTTAACACACACTTACACATAATACACTACTACTCCACCCACACATTACACACACATTACACACACTTTACATAGGACTGCAAAACATTCATAGACACATATACATCTTACAGGTACATTGGTGAATCCTATATATAAAAACTACTATTTTAGATGCACACTGAGTGTATGAAAAGTCAAAAGTACTTTTGAAAACAGCGTATGTAAATAAGTGGTGTCTTGTAACATATATATATATATATATATGTGCATCTATGTGTGTCTAATCAAATACAATGACAAGTTGTTGTTTTTAAATCTCAAAAAAAAAAAATTAATGGAAAAAAAAAAATTCTCTTGGAATTTGCCATCATCGCAATCATTAAAAAAATGAAATTTATTTAACAAAACTTGTTTATAAGTGATACACTTAATATAATTCAGTTACCCATTCCCAAGATTAATAATAAATATAACAACATAAACTACACACATTAACATTTTGTATATAAACATATCTTTATATAAAAAAAGTGATTTGTTACCTATTTTGGTAATCAATTTATTTTCAAATGAGTATTATCAAATATTAGACTTGTACCTCCCTTTTTATTATTTTGAAAATTATTAATTTTTTATAAAAATTAGTTTTACACATTTTATACTCTCGCTATACAATCCATTTAATCATCAAAAACAATATATTTAACAAGAAAACATTTCTACACGAAATAATATTTTACACATTGGTACGTCTTTATATACATGAGTAGAGAATTTATATATGTAAATCATATTTATAATTATTTCAATTATTGATACACGATACACATTAGTGTATTTATTGATTTCAATTTCTAATGTAAATATGTTTAGTGCCTATAATGATTTCAGTTGTTTATGTATATAACGTATGTATGTGTGATAAATGACTCCAACTATTGTATGAAGATCTATGATGACACCGTTTGATTTTGTTGTTGTGTATTATATATATCTATTTGATTTTGAATAGGACTTTATGTTTTCAGTTTATCACTGTGTAAATTATTTTGTACATCTATATAATGTCTCACTTTTAAAATTTGTGTCTGCTATATAATATCTCCTCGTAAGTTATATACATATCTTTTTTTTTAATTCTAAATTCAAAGATACATGTTCAGTACACACTTTTGAAAATAGCTCATAAATATAAATACAAGTAATAACTTGTGGATAAATTATTTATTTTGCTTGTATAAATATTACATTTCTTAAATATTTGGATACACATATTTTTGTTACATAATCACACATTTAAGTTAGATACACAAATTAATATACATCTTATATACAGATATATTGTGCATATATATATAAACAACTCGAGTACACAAAAATCTTAATTCTATATACAAGCACATAAAATATCGTCATCCATGATTCCAATATACACATGCACGCCTCATACGAACACATAACAATATATACCTGCTCAAATATACACATACAAGCATAAATGGAAACTTACATATCATATACTTGCATAGACATATATGCAAATACATAGACCTATTTTATAATCACTCTGGAATAAGATTTAATCAATAAATGTGCGTGTGTTGACAGTTTTATAAAAATTATAGACAATATGGAACAAGCTGACACTAGAGAAATTGAGTTAAAGCCTATGATTACACCAAAGACTCGATTTTTCACTCGTACAAATTTTCACGCATTAGCTATTGTTTCTTCAATATTTATTTCCTTACTAAGTTTGACTGCGCTTACATTTTATATTGTAACCACAAGTATACCTCTCCAAATCAAACACAATCATTATGTTAAAGATAATGAAATTGATTTCAAATTCTCACAGTTTATGGTTGAGCACAATAAGATATATAGAAATATGAATGAATATATGGAAAGGAAAAACATTTGGAAAGATAATTTCGAGTACATTAACAACTTCAACGAGGCAGGTAATAGTCACCTAGTACATAAATTCTCGATATGTATACATATATGCAGAAAAGATATTTCTAATTAGTTTATTTTGACATGTCTTGTATAGGGTTATCTGTACACTTGATTTGATATATTTACATAACTTGATATTATGATTAAGTAGATACCAATCCCATAAAAAATACTCGTTCCATACCTATAAAATAAACTTGTTCTTTATTTGAGCCTCCTTAATTGGGTCTACATAAGCACTGTCAATTTAGAGCTTTTTAAATTTCTATTTACACAACCAAAGGTTTTAAAAATCATTTATGCATTCCTTCATTAATAAACATTTTAAAAACTATACAGGATATGGTTCACAGTTATCTATGAATGGATTTGGTGATTTATCAAATGAGGAATTCAAGGGCACATACTTAGGATACAGTAATCCCAAAAGCTTCTACCAATCGACTATGGTATGAATAGCTAAATTAGTTTATAAAATCTATAACATTATCTACTTTATATTTTCCTTACTCTAGTAATTTTTAAGTCTTTCTAACATATACTTTCGGGTGTGTATATACAGTTGAATTAATTAATACTTTACCTCGGGTTTTTTTTTGACATCAAGTAAATGATTTTAACTACCTTGTCTATATAGTTTAATCACAAGGATGCACCCAATTACTTTTTTCCGTATTGATTCATTTTTATTTCGCTTGAATTTTTTTCTGAATTCAAGAATTTGTTCACTAATTTTATCTGGTCTAGGTTGATGACACCCCTGAGAGTGATGAATTACCAAGTTATGTAAATTGGCATGAACATGGTTGTGTAACACCTGTGAAAGATCAAGGTCAATGGTATGTTATGCTTTCTTTAATAAAGTAGAAGAAATTCCTAGCTTATAATCCTAAAATTTAACTTCTAGAGTTGATGAAAACCTAAAACCTAAAAAATTGAAGACGTTAAAATTTTTTTTTCCCCTTGTGTATGTACAGTGGGTCATGCTGGGCATTCAGCACAACTGGTGCCATTGAATCAGCTGTATGTATCAAAACTGGCCAATTGTACTCTCTTAGTGAGCAAGAATTGGTTGATTGTGATAGGAGTTTCAATATGGGTTGTAATGGTGGTACTATGGAAGCTGCTTTCCAATTTGTTAATGAAAATGGCGGTCTTTGCACTGAAGAAGATTATCCTTATGAAGCTATGGATGATTACTGCCAAGACAGTGGATGCAACAAATTTGCAGCAGTTAAAAATTTCAAAATGGTTCAACCAGGAAATGTAAAGGCTCTTAAGAAAGCCTTGGCAACTCATGGGCCAGTTTCTGTAGCACTGGATGGTGGCGACCCAGCTTTCCGCTTTTATAGTGGAGGTGTATTATCAGGGCCATGTGCAACCGAATTAGATCATGCAGTTCTTGCTGTTGGTTATGGTTTTGATGAGGTGACTCAACAGGAGTACTGGTATGTTAAGAACTCTTGGGGTCCCATGTGGGGAGACAGTGGGTATATCAAAGTTGCTATGAATGTTATGGTAAGAAAATAATTAACTTGTCACACACATATATTTATATATATATGACACCTAATTTGACTTCCATTGTAAACAACTCTCAATTATTTCAAATACAATACACGTTTCAAACGTACTCTTGCGCATGTCAAATTATGTCACTTAAGCATCCTATTACACATTTGAAGAATAATCCAGTACAAAAAAAAATTACTCAACTACACATACTAACTATATACAATTACATAGTTCAAACGTACATAACTATAACTATATATATGAAAAACATTCCATTACACATCTCAAATATATTCCATCACTATACACACTATATCTAAATTAACACATTTTCAGGGAGAAGAAGGAGAATGTGGAATCTTACTCGATGCTGTCTACCCAGTTGTTTAGAAGAATCAAAAAACTTTTTTACATATGACCAAAAATTAATTGTATATTATGATATTCACTATTATTATTATCGAGTGTGTTAAAGGTAAAAGCATGGGTTTTTTTTTCTATCTTCATTCTAAAAATTTGAAAAACGAGATAAGGTGTTTAACTTACACAATTTAAACTTTTAAAATTAAGAAATTTTATGTATCATCTAATCTTGAATAAATTTTGAACATTTCTAACTTCAAAAATTTTAATTAATATAAATTTGTGATGATCGGTAATTGTAAAATATTTTTATATTGATATTAAACACATTGTTTTAGTATATACATTGATTACATTGACCGTATTTGTTTATGTTTCAATGTATATTAAATTAATTGTGTGGGTGAGTAATTGGAGGTGGAATAGAGTTGTGTTTACGTATGGTTGTACGTTTACATATATGGGTGCTTATGTGTATTTATGTGAGTGCATTTACCTGTGTGTGTGTATGTCTGCATATGTGTGTATGTCGATGTGTGTATACCTTTGTATGTTTGTATCACTCTGGATGCGTTTCTGTGTTCGAATATATATGTGTGTGTGATGTTTGTGTGAGTGTGTACGTGTACGCGTATATTCTATAAATTGAATCTAATTTATATTTATAATATTACATCTTTCTCAAGAGATACCCAAATAAAATCATTGTTTAATCAATTACACATTGAAAACTTGCATATAATTTTATATGATTTCTTGTTAATATTATGTTATAATATAAACTCATACATTCTAGTATATATTTATATATATTATGAAGAAATATCAAACAAGATGTTTATAAATATAAATACTTGTAAATTTAGACCTGTTAGAAACACAAATACAAAGAGTTCATTCATATAGTAATATAACTAAATATCACTTTATGTGTGCCCTCGGATTTGTGTGTGTATGTGTTTACCTAGTTATGTGATTATATTTTTTCATTTTAAAAAATATCTAAGTGATGCACACTTGTGCGTAACATAAATTACACCTACAGATCCAATATAATTTGTGTGTGCATATATCTCTATATTTACATGCACACACACACACACACATATACAAATATGTGTGTGCTCAATATATATATACAAGTATTAATATTATATAAACAATCTTTCATTTTTTCTACTCTATCACAATTGATATGTATATAGTGTAGTGTATATACACCTAGTATGTATAATCAAAGTATAAAGGTGTGTATATATATATGTGGTGTGTATGTGTGAATATGAAGTGTGTATGTATGTATATATACGTAGTGTGTATGTATATATATCTGGTGTGTATGCTGTGTATACATGTATGTGCAGGGGTGAATGTGTGTATCAATACATAAACAATCCTTCAAACAGTCAAGTTATTTAGTCCATCCCATCCTCATTATTATTTACACCATAAAACATCTAATTTTGAACTATATTTCAATATTTTTTGGATATAAGTAAAGATAATTAATAAGATTTATTACAAAAGTATGTTAAAGAAAATGGCGACTGATTTCTTCAAAACAAATACACCCAAAGTTGTGTGTGTTGGACAAAATTATAAGGCCCATTGTGAGGAAATGGGCTCACCTTACCCAACCAAACCACTCCTATTTTTCAAGCCAACAACTTGTATGACCTTTGAAGGGACACCTGTTAAACTTCCTATGGATCAAGGTATATGTATATATATATATATATATATATATTAGTTATATATCCATAGAATATAGAAAATACACACACACACACATACATATATACATGACATTTACATATATATATACAAACATATATATATATGTTTTGCAAACATCAAATTGAATATGGATACATGTATTTAATATACATACATGCACATACCTTTCTTATGAACACACACACATACACACACAGTAATTACTCATGCATGTATTTTCAGATACTAATTATACATACATACACATAGATAGTAAATGTACATACATCTGTACCTATAAATACACACAAAACATATAGAAACTAAAACACTATCTCCCTCACACTCTACACACACGCAGCTTAGACACTAATTTTATAGATACACATAGAGAAATCAGCTTGTAAACAAAAGTTTAGGAAATATTCATTATTTGGGTGGGTGGGCATTTTTGTGTGTGGACGTGTGTGTTTTTTTGTGTATACTTGTATGCGTATTTGTGTGTGTGTATGTGTGTTTTAGTTTTTTTAAATCTTAAGAACAGAGCATTACTAAACAATTTTATTTTAACCTAATGTGTATGTATATAGGTACATTAAATCACGAAATTGAATTGGTTGCATGTATTGGAAAACCAATGAAAAATGTATCAAAAGAAGAGGCATTAAATTATGTTGAAGGTATCACATACACACAATTTTTTACATAAATATAACACACACACGCTATATATTGTGTGTGTAAAACCATATAAGCAAAGCACAGATTAAATAAGCCTAATCTTCCAAATTACCCACACACACTAATTCACGTTATACAGATAGTCTTACACTCAACTTGTATTATATTAATTTATAATCAATTCATAATACATCCCACACACACAACATTATCACAAATTAAGTATAATCTATTCTCCACTCACAATATATATGTGCACGTAATATTTATATATACACACACAAAATATATACATTTATGCATATTATATAATATCATACACTTTATAAATAACTATGTTCACAGATACACACACACACACATACACACACACACACCTACACACATATATATATATGATTTAATAGGTTACACACTTGGTGTTGATATGACCTCACGAACAATGCAAGCGAATGAAAAGAAAATGGGCTGGCCTTGGACACTCTCAAAAGGCCAAGACAATTTCTTACCAATTATTAATAAAGTTATATCACCCTCTAAAATTGATTTAGATGATACTGGTACACACACACACACACACACACATATTTATACATATATAACTATATACACATACTTATATCCATGTGTACATACACACAACCATACCTACATTACTATACATACACACACTTGCACAAACACACATTCAAACACGCACACACATAAGCACACATACACACGCAAAATATATATTCAAGTACACACACATAAATACATATATATATATATATATATATATTTATATATTTATTTGCTTTAGAAATTTGGTTAGAAATTGATGGAGAAGTTAAGCAAAAGACGAATGTCAATGATATGATATTTACCGTAAAATTTAATATTATTTTATGTGTGTGTGTGTAAGCTTAATGATATCAATGTGTGCAATTTGAATTACATTAAAAAGTGAAAACACAAAACATAATGATATTACTGTGTATAAATCTAATAATAATAATATGTGTGTATAATTTTAACAGCTCCCAACACTTCTCTCATATATTACAAAGTATATCACACTCAATCCAGGTGATTTGGTTATGACAGGTATATATCAATACTAATAATAGTACACACACACTTTTAATTTAATCCAATTAACCTTGCTCATTTTACACTTTTATTATTATTTACTTTACTCAAGCATGCCTATATAGAAATAGATGGACACACACATCTATAGATATATACATATACCTATACATATATACACAGCTAACTACACAGACACACACAATAATCACACAACCCAATATATACACTCACATACATAAACAATCAATACACACACACACACACAAACACACACACACACACACACACAGGTACACCTAGTGGTGTTGGGCCAGTTGTTGCGGGTAATAAAATGAAGTTTGGTATGTACAGCCCAAAATTCACTCAAAACGACACGGACGATTTTACGGCTGAATTTTATGTAGAAGGAACAACAACTGAAGATAAATAATGTGTGTGTATCTGTGTGTATCTCTGTGTGTGTGTATCTGTGTATCTGTGTGTGTGTGTGTGTGTTGTGTGTGTGTGTGTGTGTGTATGTGTGTGTGTATCTGTGTGTGTGTGTATCTGTGTGTGTGTGTGTGTGTATCTGTGTGTGTGTGTGTGTGTATGTGTGTGTGTGTGTATCTGTGTGTGTGTGTGTGTGTGTGTATCTGTTTGTGTGTGTGTGTGTGTGTGTGTGTGTGTGTGTGTGTGTGTGTGTGTGTGTGTGTGTGTGTGTGTGTGTGTGTGTGTGTGTGTGTGT
>JADHZB010001768.1:34011-49586 GCA_015657535.1 Nephromyces sp. MM_2019
TGTGTGTGTGTGTGTGTGTGTGTGTGTGTGTGTGTGTGTGTGTGTGTGTGTGTGTGTGTGTGTGTGTGTGTGTGTGTGTGTGTGTGTGTATTGGATCACTAACCACTTGGCAAGCGGCATCAGTTATGCGATCTCTAAGACTTGCTGATGAAAAACCAGCAAAGACCACACTAAAAATGTGACAGTGTTGTAATTAAAATGTGTAGAATTGTGTGTGTAGAATTGTGTGTGTAGAATTGTGTGTGTAAAGTGGTGTGTGTAAAGTGGTGTGTGTAAAATGGTGTGTGTAGAATTGTGTGTGTAAAATGGTGTGTGTAAAATGGTGTGTGTAAAATGGTGTGTGTAAAATGGTGTGTGTAAAGTGGTGTGTGTAAAATGGTGTGTGTAAAATGGTGTGTGTAGAATTGTGTGTGTAGAATTGTGTGTGTAAAATGGTGTGTGTAGAATTGTGTGTGTAGAATTGTGTGTGTAGAATTGTGTGTGTAGAATTGTGTGTGTAAAATTGTGTGTGTAAAATGGTGTGTGTAAAATGGTGTGTGTAAAATGGTGTGTGTAGAATTGTGTGTGTAAAATTGTGTGTGTAAAATTGTGTGTGTAAGATTATGTGTGTATGAATATGTGAGATAAAGTAGTATAGTGATAAGAGTTTATATAAGAACATGTAGTGTGTGTCGAAGATGCCCATCTATTTAGACTATAAAGCAATGTATGTGCGTATGTATAGTGTGTGTGTATGTTTGTGTAGTGTGTATGTATGTGTGTGTGTGTAAGCTGTATACCTATGAACAGCTCCAATTCTTGCACACGCCAACATACAGAAAACAGTCTCTGGGATCATTTGCATATATATACACACAACATCCCCCTTTTTAACACCAAGGTGTTTTAATAAATTTGCACACTTACACACTTGAGCTAAATAGATATTAATTATAAATGTGTAAATATATTTATGTGTGTGTGTATATAACTGTATTTTATGTTCAAGTTAATTTGTGTGTGGGGATGTTTATTTATTGGTGTAGAGGGAATGTATTTATATATGTGTGTATGTATGTATATATAATGCTTTGTGTGTAGGTGGGTATATGTAAATATGTATACATAAATGTGTGTATATATAAATGTGTAAATATATAAATGTGAATGTGTATACATAAATGTGTATATATATATAAATGTGTAAATATATAAATGTGTATATATAAATGTGTATATATATATAAATGTGTATATATATATAAATGTGTGTATATATATGTGTGTATATATATAAATGTGTGTATATATAATGTGTGTATATATAAATGTGTGTATATATAAATGTGTGTATATATAAATGTGTATATATATATATATGTGTGTATATATAAATGTGTATACATAAATGTGTATATATATATAAATGTGTGTATATATATGTGTATATATATATAAATGTGTGTATATATAAATGTGTGTATATATATGTGTATATATATATAAATGTGTGTATATATAATGTGTGTATATATATGTGTATATATATATAAATGTGTGTATATATAAATGTGTGTATATAAATGTGTGTGTGTGTGTATAGGTAACTTACTTAGCAATTCTCTATACGAAATTTTACGAACATGTTCTGGGTCATCACCTTCCCAAACAATTGCAATTCGTTCTGGGTAGATTTCAGCCCATCTATCCACACAATTATCACAAACCTGTATTACAAATGTGTGTGTGTAAATAAAATATTTATGTGTATGTATGTATAAAAATAATATATATATATATATATATATATATATATATGTGTATAAAAATAATATATATATGTGTGTGTGTGTATAAAATATTTATGGGTATGTGTGTATACAAATAATATATATTTATGTGTGTGTGTATAAAATATTTATGGGTATGTGTGTATACAAATAATATATATAGGTGTGTGTGTGTATAAAATATTTATGGGTATGTGTGTATACAAATAAAATATATATGTGTGTGTGTGTATAAAATATTTATGGGTATGTGTGTATAAAAATAATATGTGTGTAAGTAAACATATATATGTGTGTAAAAAATGTATATATATATTATATACAAGTACTTATGTGTGTTGTATATGTGTTGTATATGTAGGTATAAGTGTATGTGTATATATATGTGTGTATATAGATGGGTATATATATATGTGTGTATATATATGTAAGTGTATGTGTATATATATGTAAGTGTATGTGTATATATATGTGTGTATATAGATGGGTATGTATATATGTGTGTATATATATGTAAGTGTATGTGTATATATATGTGTGTATATATATTATCATCTTACATTCATTTTTCCATTAAGAAACCAAGCTACATCAGCGTTTTCAAAGTCGCTGAATAAATAAAATCAAAATTTAAAATTGGTGTACTCAGAGTTAATATGTAAATAGTATAATTATATATACACACACACAAGCCAAAAGTTGTATTTAAGTGTGTAAACTAACCCTGAAGTTACTTTACTGAAAGGGTGTATCCATCGTAAATTACTGTAAGCCATCTACACACAAAAATATTTAAATAATTTCATTTTAAAGGGAAAGTTATAACAATTAAATATTACAAATAAATATATACACACACATATATATATATATATATATAAAGTGACCATTGACGCCTTTCAAATGTATATACGTGAAATCACACACATACATATATATACATACACACACACATACACATACATAACACACACATATACACACATATAACACACACACACACGCACTTCTTTCCAAAAATTCTCGGGATCTTCAATACTCCTTTTGTACATACTGTCATACATTTCCTGTTGTGTGTAGAGTTAATATAAATATGTAGAAAGCTTCACACACAGATAATTAATTAATTAGTTTCTAAAATGTGTATATATTAATAATGCACACACTGAGTATAATCTGATTCATCAGGTATCCCTTTTGTGTGTGTAAGGATGAAAATTAAAAACTCAATTTATAAACATAAAACTGATGCACCCTACACACACATATATCAGGGAAAAAAATTAATCCCCATTACCTACACATATACACCTGCAGTACTTACACATACTTAGCTCATATTCATACACACAATAGCAGTATTCATACAGCAGCACAATTTATATACGCACACCTGTACTATTTACATATCGGTACAATTCATACATACGCACACACATATTAGCACAATTCATACAACACGCACACAATATAAACACAATATGTGTACAATATATATACACACACACAAACGCACACACAACCCATACCTCCCACACGCACATACAACCCACACCTCCCACACGCATACACACACACACAACACACATCTCCTACACACACACACTCACACACAACCCACACCTCCAACACACACACAACACACACACACACAACACACACACACACAACACACACACACACACACACACCTTGTTATATATATGACACCTCCCCTTATTTTGTAGGGAAATATCGTACACCTCATCGACTGGGAAGGCGTTTTCCGTAAGATTAATGTCCGAAATTGCGTCGGCAATCGACGATTTATCGCCGTTCATTTTCAAATAAAATTAAATTATTTGAAAAATGTGTGAGTGTAGTGTGTTTATAGGTATGTGTGTGTGTATAGGTATGTGTGCGTGTAGGGGTATGTGTGTGTGTAGGGGTATGTGTGTGTAATTTATGGGTAGGTTATTGTGATAGGGAGTGTAGGGCAGGCGGGGGGGAGAGGGGGTTAAATTTATATTAGGGTTGTTATTATGGAGAGTGTATGGGTTGGTTGGATGTGTGTGTGTGTGTGTGTGTATGTGTGTGTGTATAGTGTTGGAGGGGTGGGTAGGGTTAGGACTTAATTTGTGTTTGTATGTGGTGAGATTTAATTGCCTGTTTAAGGTCAGACTTAATTTGGTGTGTATATTGGGAATTAATTGTGTGTGGGGAGTTTTAATTTTCGTGTGTGTGAGTATAAATATGTATGGTGTAATATGTGCATATATTGAATTATTGGGATTGTGTATTTTATATTATAGGGTGTATGCAAATAAGTGGATATATATCAAGGTTTAAAGTGTAGTGGAAATTATATTGAACGAATTTATTTTTAAAATAGAATAATTTTAATAAATTTAAATGTATGTATGTGGGTGTGTGTATGTGTGTGAGTGTGTGGGTGTATGTATGTGTATGCGTGTGTATGTGTATATATGGATGGAAATTCAAATTTATAAAATTTTCCTCAGACAAATTGTAACTTTGAGCTAAAAATCCTTATATAAAAAAAATGAAATTTGTTTAAAATATATCAATTATTCATTCATAAAATATATGATATAATGTAATATATATATAATGTATATGTGTATGTGTATTCACGATAATGTTTTAATCGTTCGAATATGTAAGTTTAGGTATGTATGTAGGATGTGTGTTTGGGGTATGTGTTTAGGATGTGTGTTTAGGATATTTGTGTAGGATGTGTGTGTGTAGGAGATGTGTATAGGATGTGTGTGTGTGAAGTGTGTGTCTAAGGTGTGTGTATAAGGTGTATGTGCAGGGTGTGTGTGTAAAAGGTGTTTGTATAGGATATGAGTCTAGGAATTTTTTTTTATAATTCAGTTTATTATTTGTGTGTAAAAATTCTAAAATTGTAAGTGCGTGTGTGAAGATATTACTTAGGTTAATTGTTTAAAGCAATGCCAATTAACTAAATTAGCGTGGGTAACATTAAATATACGAATTCAGCAAGATGAACACGCTCTAGTGAATAATTATATATATATATTATAAGCTCCAAACAAGTAGTGTGTGTGTGTCACGGTTCTGTGTGTTTGTTTATATATATAAAAGGTAAATATGTGCTAGTGCTTGTTGATGTATATGTGTGTAAGTAAATCTATGAAAATAAATATGCATGTATAACATGTTTCTATCTCAGCTATGTCAAACGGTTTGTCTAGTTGTTTGTATAACTTAATTATGTGCTAGCTTAAGTTGGTTTGTGTATTTTGCATGCTGATTTAAGGGTGTTTTTTTGTGTGTGCTTTAAAGTTAAATACAATCGAGTTTATGTCTAAACGATTTACTTGGTAGTATATGTGAAATAAATTTAATAACTCAAATTTTGTATGTGTGACAAATGCCAGAATTCACACAGGAGATGAATAGCTAGCTGCTGTGTGATTAAATATGCAATAAAAATGGTGTAATATAATTTGTTGTCACAATTGAGTATGCATAAATATAAGCAAGAGTCGTGTGCTGCTTTATATGGCTAGCATTCTGTTTTGCAAGTTTGTGTTATAAATAAATGTAAAACAGCAAAGTAGAGTATGCTCTTTTATAAAAGTGTGTCAATAAAAATAAAAAAAGAGGTAAAGCTTGATATGCTATTTAAAATGTGTGTGCAATAAAATAAATATCAAATATAAAAATTTCCCATGCCGGGAATCGAACCCGGGTCGTGCGGGTGAAAGCCGCATATCCTAACCGACTAGACTACATGGGATGTTGAATATTAAATGATACATAACTAGATATCTGGCGAGACTAAGAGCAATAAATCTTCAATCTTACTAGGCCATCTGACGCTCTAGATATGTGTGTTAATAAAGGCTAAACTTAGACAACGAGTAGTGTCACGAGGAAGTTAAGCCTAGTATCTAAATTAAACTATAACCATAAGGATGGCGAGTAAAACGTTAACGCGTAAACAACTAATACTCGAAGATACCCCGAAGAGTTTCTTCAGCGCAGATTGACTAAATAGTGTATCCCAAAATAACCCCCCCAACAAGAAGAATAAAAGAACACTCAAAAGATTAATCGAAGAAAAGAAGCCATGATGCAAGAAAAGATTGAAAAACATATAGAAAACTTTTAAAAACTTATTCCTTAGAGATAGCAAATTTTAGGGAGATTTTAACTTTTTCTTTTAACTTTTAACTTGGACTCTTTAAATTACGTTCCCTCGTAATCTCCCGAAATCACGAAGTTTGCTAACTTTCCCGATTTCCTTATAATTTCGCACACGAATTTCGCTAGTTTAAAATTGAGCTAAGAGTTGCTAGAAATCCGCGCCTGACCGTAAAGATTTGCACACACTATAATCTTCACCGCGCATAACATTAGTAAACCACTAGAAACTAATATAAAACCACACCCTCTAGTAAACTAGCATCACTTCCACTTTGGATTACCCAAAACTCAATATCCAACCCAAAACTACTAGTATCTTCAACGCCACAAGGGGAACTAAAATACGAAACATTAGATGATTTATATGGGCTTATGGGCAGCAATCAGCTAGGAACAGTTGCATACCTTAGGGCACTTAAATAAATGGGTGGGCGCTAAAGGCGAACCTAAGATAACAAGTAGCTAGAAAGAATGTATCTCAACACCTAGCGTTCAATGTGCCGATCTTAGGCGCACAGTGAGGAAGAATTAGTGAGTTCTTTAATTCCTCCCAGAAGAACTTCGCGGTGTTAAAAGAAGAACGAAGAACGAGTTTAACTAGAAAATAGATTTTTATAAGAGAAATTTAACTTTTGATTTTTACCCCAAACTTCCCTATTTCACCCAACGTTTTACCCCATGCAAAAAACCCCTTTTACTCTCTAAATAGAACCTAGCAAAAATCGATAAAACTTAACTTTCCCACATTGAAGATCGATAATTTAGCTAAAAAAGTTGTACTAGAAATTAAGCACGTAGTAGAACCAGCTGCGGCCCTATCAATGAAATTAGTGAATTACTAAATAAAATTCTCTTTGAGTTTAGCACTGGAGTGTGTACTAAGAGTAGCCTAGTCGATAAAACGCTAATTCGAACGACTTCACCAGTACCCACCTCACTACCCAAGATAATCTATTGATAAAAATGTATACAGACTAACTGCTAGAGATAAATAATTTCACTCATATTTCTACTGCATAGGGGACTCTAGTTGTTCAGTACTAAGATTAGTTAAATTTAATCAATAAGACAGTTTGAGGGGATTAAACACAGTATCTTTAGATTAACAATAAAGTAAAGGTTATGAATGGAGTGCTTACAGTCAGCCAAGTCGTATTCGAGAATAAACCGAAGATTATGTTCATAGTATAGTGACTGAGTTGGGCAACTTAAACTTGCCCAAAGTTAAGAAGAATCCAATTAACACTTGCAAAAGTCCCAAATAGGATGAAATATAGACACAAAAACAACAAAAAAATTTGCAATTTACGTTCATCAAAATAGCGAATTTTTTATTGATCTTTTAACTTATGGGACGTTAAATCAAACCCTCGAATTACATTTGATCACTATTGTCCAAAAAAGCAAAAATAACTAACTTTGTCGATTTTTATGGGAAACTATTGAAAAATCATAGTTACTAATCTAGCCCAGTGACACTCTAGAACCTTACAACTTGTTGAGTAAATCGTCCACCTTACAATTTCCACCCACGCTACTGAAGAGATTTAGTAAAAACTAGAGTATATCTATAAAAATACGCATTATTAGCAAGAAACACTTTGTTCTAATCTAAAGTTAGTTAAAACTCTGGCACAATTACCTCTCTGGACGATTACACTGGAATTCGACCCATGCTCCATTTATGTTTTATCTGGGCTACTCAGCTCCCAATGTAATGCAATCTCATATTTATTTAGGTGGGCTCATCGAGTAATTCTGAATAGATGCAAACTAAACCCTAATCAATGTTGTGAAAGGTTCACGATTCAGGTTACATAAAACCCTGTAATTTACTTGGCCAAAACCCAAAGAAAAACTAAGAATCTTCATGAATGCTGAGTTCTTGAAGATGCAAACTTGAAGATGATTATCCCATTTGGCAGAAGAGCGCTTAAAATACAATTTATATTGCTTTTTATCATGTTAAAAAGCTTTCTTTTCCTTTTTCATACATTTTTTAGAAATTATAAAACTTTTATTCAAACTTCTCTTTAAACATTTGTTCCCTGCTCTAGACAATTTTATCCTACAAATTGAGACTTTCAATTACATGCTCGTTTTGCTCTCACCTTAACACAATAATAGAATGCCAGAAAATCTATCTCAAAGCGATAAATTTTGTACATCTCTAATTTCAATGATAAACTTTAAACATTACTGAGATTTTGAAAAAAATAATTTGTGATTACAACAAACCAGTCTCACAGCATTATAGACTCCAATTCAACATATTCACTTTTTTAAGTTTCATTTGAAACCATTTCACCTCAATTTTATTTATTTTTTCACAACTAATTTAACGAGGAAATTACATACACATAAAATCCTACTAATGCAAAATTTATGAAGAAGAGAAAATAAAAACTACACTATCTTGACACTTAGACTTCAGGTCTTTCTCTACATGCTTGAGCTTTAAATTTCTCTTTTGATTAATGTCAACAAATACACTCACTGATGAAAGGAAGACTATCCGGCAATTTATTCCTGTTGAATTTGATCAAGGAAGTTTGGAAGACTCAATGCAATCACAATAAAATTTATTATAAAATTAAAATCTTTAGAATTTTAACGCATAAGGGATCATAACAAATAAGGTTTTATTTTACTTAAGATTTAAAGAAATTTATCAATAAACAACACAGCACTTTATGTTAAGAATAGTTTAACTAATTTTAATTTTTATATTGAAGCTTTATCACTGTTTAACAGTCATATTCGCTATAAGAATTTATGAATTACTTTCAGTATAAAAATAATGTGTTTTCTTATTTAGTTGGCTCCATTTATCTCTCATAAATATAGAATTCCCGAAAAAATAAAGCTGGTAAAGATTCACTTGACAGCTGAGAATATTCATCAGCAACTAAATTTTGAAACCAAGTTGGTGGCTTTATGGCCTTTATTCCGAATATTCTCGAATTTAATATAGCTTCAAAGATATTTTTTACTGGCCGTCTATCAGCCTTCCTTAGGTATAAATTACTTAAATATTCACCGAGATCGGGTGATATTTGAATGTTAAACTTTTTGACATTAATGTCGCCTTGGCTAGTATGAATTTTAGTGGGGCTATAAAGTATTAAATTCAAAGCTATATATAAAAGAGAACTTAAAAAGATCTCGTCATTTTGATATCTGTTAGCTTCAGGTACATTTAAAGCTTCAAGGGCTAAACCTTCTGGTATTACAAGATTTGGAATACGAAGTTGGAAATATAGATTTTTTTTTATCCAACCCTCTTGCTTATAATTGTTTCGGATCCAATCTGGAAATTCGCTATTGTGATTATCTAAATACTTTTCCCAAAAGATTGGATCACTAAGATTTTCGTAATTCTTATCAAATTCATTAAACTTTATAAAACTTTGGAAATTTAATATACCATTTATTATGCTCACTTCCAATTCATTCGCTATAAAAAAGAACTTTACTGCAAAATTTTGAACAAAGCATACATTTTGTAAATTTTTTGAGTATGTGCAATGCATAACCTCTTAAGATTAAGGCATATACATTGAATATGGTATAATGTAAAATGTGAATATACCTAAATTACTTTTAGCTTCAACAACATTTCGTTTCAATCCTGATTTAACATTGTTTGTTTGAACATTATGCTAACACTAAATCAAATTGTTTATTCTTTACCATACACATATACATATAGTTTCCGAAGAATATCATCAAGAAATTCACTTTTGTAATATCTTAGCGCTTCATAACATTGTTTATTATCTATATCTTCCATAGTTGAATATAAAGCTGCGATCTCATTTATAACAATGCTTTCTAGTTCATTATAGTAGGTTTGAGAATTCTAAAACATACATTGAAATAGTAAAAGCTTAGTGTATCTTTAGGCATACTGTTTGTATAATTATAATTAGTATCTCAGATAAGTGTTTATACTTATTACAATCAATTTATACTTATTACAATCAACAACTCACTAATTTATATGTTTGTTTCATAAATTTTTCTTTAATATAATTCCATTTCCCCAAATTGTCATGGTGACAATCATCGATTGAAAAGAAATCATAACCAGGTTTTATATATGCTCCTTGTAAAGTTTTAATTTTTAATATAAAATCTGACATTAAATTTGAAGACTTTTTCAAGAAATTAAGTAACTTTAAAAATGTCCTATCTGAAAATCAACAATTATATTCAGATTTATATGAGCATGTGTTGCCAATTTTATAGTTAAGTCTATCGTATGATGCCAGCCAAAATGTACTTGTTAGCTTCATTAATGGGTAAATTATATAGTAAAGAATTTTATTAGCTCATGTATGTATGTGTAATAACAAATACAAGAATGCTTTGGAAAAGACAAGTCGGTATTTAGAGTCAAATAACTTAACCAATCACTGAATTCTTGAGAATTAAAACCTTAAAGGTTTTAGGGATTTCAAAATACTTCATTAAAAACTTTTTTCTTTCACTCATCCATGTCCCAGTGGCGTCTCTTTCCTTTTTGCTAAAAACAATTGTTTCTGTATGTTTAAGATAGTAGTCTCTTGAGATTTTCTGTGTGATTGCAGCATCTGATGAGTGGGGATAAAGGGCTTCATAATACTCTTCCAATAGTTTTATTACTTCTAAATTTTTGCTCTCCATATCAACAATTTCTTTATTTTTAAGTTTACACCTCTTTTTTAGCTCTGCTTTGAAGCTCTTGAAGAGCTCGAAATAATCTATTTTGTCTGTTTTCTGCTTTGGATAAAAACGGGACCAGATATAAGGCTCTATCTCTAGTTTATAATAATTTCGTTTTATATATAGATCATTTGAATTATAGCCTTTCCGAAATTCTAAACATAATTCATCATTGAGATTATTTTCTTGCTTTATTAGATTGCAATATATCATGATTATTCCTTGCTCATGGCCTCCAGAATATTTGTTAATTGTTTCAGCATAAGAAAAGATATCAACTCTAGTCTCAAAGTTAGTTTTCCTCCCTAGGCTTACAATCACATTTTTATAAATACCTTCCATCATCAAGAGAATACCAACTGAAGATATAATTTACGAGCGAAATTTTATGTTGTTTACTTACAAATCCGAATATAAATACACAAAATTTCATAATTTTGTAACATAATATTTTATTTATTCCTTGTAACACAACTGATATTACATAATTTTTATAATAAATCTTTAATAATTACCTTTTTTGTAGCCAGAAATTGTTTTATGCCCAATAGATTGATTAACAAAAGCTCTGAACTTTGCTGCGTGAGATTTTATGATTATAAATTAAAATATGATGACTAATCCAATAGTTGTATAAGGAAACTAACCATAAGTATAAAGGTAAAATTGTTTAATGACATCATAAGGATCACCTATATCTTTGATTGAAAGCTTAGCAATACCCGCTCTTTTATTATTAACATAATCAATGAAGTTTCCTATGAGAATATCTGCAAAATATTCGTCCCATATAATCTGAATAATGTTTTAAATAGGAAATTTATAAAGAATGTGAAAGCTGCTTAATAGAGGATAAAAGGTAAACTATAATAAATTATAAACCTAATTAGTTGTGAAAAATGCTCCATCTATTAATTGTACTTGGGTATCAGCGAATTAAATATTTTAGCACGTACCACTACACCAGTTCTTTTGCATTCGAACCCTTTCTTTAAATAGTTATCTACAAAATATTTCCATTGCTCAGCTTCTTGCACTGAATTTGAGTTCCTTATTGCACTCAGTTTTCCTGTTACATAATAACTTGTATCAGAATTTTGGTTAGATTCTACACTTAATGGACACTCCGTAAAATGAGAAACATGAACAATTTTTCTAAGCCATATAATCGGTTCTTTGTCCATATTATCTATCTCTTTAATTTCATTTTCATCTGACCGTGAGTAAAATATAAAGGGATAAAATGTAAAAGTTAAAGCATTTTCAATATTTATAATGTAAGGCAAATTTTATTCTCACTCAATGGTCCTAGTTCACATACTATACGAAGACCACTTAGAAACAGTAACGCAATTATATTTTGACTTGAAAATTTTATATTCATTTTCAATAAACAGATTGCCTAATGTCAATTAGTTCAATTTATAAAAGTAGGCATATTTCTGAATAATATTCAACCAATAATCCTCGGCAAATAATAAAGATGCTCTAAATTTAAATATCTTTGAGATCCACACGTATTTCAACTTGATAAGAGTTATAAGCATCAAATTTATCTGTTAAATTTTCCAAGCATGAGGCTCAGGTTTTCACCAAGACTTTAACCTCGTGAAGATTTTTTAATAGGCTTAGGTTAATTTATTTATTACCTAAGAATAATGCCTATATATTATATATTTAATAAGTAAATTATAAATTCCATTATAAAATTTTCCCATACTAACTCTATTCAAAGGGTTAATTTGCATGATAAATCTAGACTATGTGTATGAGGTAACTAGGCTTGAAGAAACTAGAATGCTTTCATGATGCTTATACTAAACTTATGTACTCATCAGGTAAACAAACTACTATAGATACTACTACTATTGCACATCTATAGAAGATTCAAAAATTCCAGATATAATTTAAAATGCGTCTAAATTTCACCCTAGCCAGATGTTTCAAGCCATATATACTATTGCATGAAGTGCTTTTGTGAAATGGGTTTTGATTAAGTACTATTTTTCCAAATAAATAATTTAAGCATTGTTAAGAAAGAATAAGTCCAGGTCACATACTATCAGGCCTTCTTGCATTTTTAAAAATATTGATATAAATTACTACACCAAACTTATTGAATGATGCATCTTCTGAATCAGTTTTAGAATATTTTTATGATCTAAGGCATATTTTAAGTCATTCAAATCTTTATGATTAAGCTCATAGACTGTTTTGAATTTAAAAAGACGGCATTAACTAACTTAAATCATTTGTTCGTCTTTTGGCCAGGAATTTTAGGTTTGGTGATAAAACAAACCCTACTAGTAAAATTATAACACCATCAAATGTTATATCCTGCATTTTTCGCACTGACATACACTCTCTACTTGAAGGTGACTTATGCTGACATTTATCAATAAGCCCCTATTTCAAAACTTGATCCCTTGTCAAAAGTGCCCCAAATTCGCCTCAAAGTTTGATAGGTTTAAATTGGAATCTAAAATAGTATGTTGAATTAATGATGCATTATAAACATTTCTGAACTTAGCGCACAAAATTTGGTATCTTAAAGTTGTATCAATGTTAGACGCCTGTTTTATTTTATGGATATTTCATTCACTAGTGATGCACTTGAAAAAATTCTTGAGTTCAGTACACAATGTCATAGTACAAATTTACGAACTCGAATACACTAAACTTCTCATATACATAATAATTCCATAAATTTTCGCACTCAATTGTGGAATTTAACAGCTTCACCTATTTGATGAGAAATTATGTATAAATATGATGTTATGTAAATCTTGACTAGAATCCATCACAAAACAAATCAATATAAATTCACAACTCAAAAAACTAGATGCAAATTTGCAAGTTCCTCCCCAAACTCAGTTAATTGCATATCAGTAAATTTTAGGAGAGAATGTTATATATATCTGATATTTTACAGAAATCCACTTTTATTTACTACAAATAACTTCAATATATTTTAATGAATACATACAATACCAATGGTCCCTCTTGTGATGTTTCGCTTATTGCACTGCTACAAATTTCGCTCAGTACAAATTTTTCTCCAACTTGGTATAATTTATATATTTATAATTCCATGGAGATATTCAATTTACAGTTGATCACTTGCGAATATTTACCCATAATTATGAAGAAACTAACTCGTACAGTTCTAAAGATTTAAAAATAATGTCTAGCCCCTCGTAACGTTTTTACAACTACAATTGTACAAATAATACTCAATAGTAAAATTTCGCACATCAGTGAACTTACTAAGAAACCATCAAAATAGTAAAAATAATTTTTTTGTTTATGTCATTGCTATAAAGCTGAAATTTGAGTTGTAACCTGCTTTTTTGTGGTAAATTTTAAGTATTTTCTCACTCTAGAAAAATATCTCCTCATGTAATTGAAAACTAGCCAATTATGTAAATTTAACTATTTTATGGTATATATTTTCTAGTAAGGATAACAGCTTTATAAAATAAAATAATTTCAAGCTCATGAATCGACAATTAGCCAGTTACAAGTTTAGATATTTTATGGTTTATGAAATTCTAGCAAAGGGGTACAACACATTATAAGTAGTATAACTTAATAAAATAAACAATTGTCGAACTCATTTATAGGATATACACTTGTGGCATGCAGTATACACAAACATGAGCATTTTAAGCTAAGTTCCAGTGTGCCTTGGAGTTTTTGACTAGGATTATGTCTTAAGATTTAGCCTCTTGGGATTGATATATGTGTGATATCCCCACAATCTGCCTAGCAAAAAAAAGGAGAAAGAAAGTGTTACTACACCCAGAGATAAAAAGCACACAAATTATAAACCATACTAGGACCACCAGCCAACATGAACGAAACCAGCTGGCAGAGACCAAGCCTAACAATCTTTACTAACATTTTTGTTCTAATACCTAACAAGCCACACTAGCATTTTTGTACTAAAACCTAACAAAAACGGACAAAACTACAAAGCCGAGAAAACGAGCGAATCAGGAAGTTTAAAGAGGAAACTTTGAAAAAATTGCTGTCGATTTGATATGTAAAAAAAAAAAGGTTTACAAAAAAGATGTTTTAAAAATGGGGAATTTTAGCTTAATTTTTTATTTTCCTTTCATCAAACTTTAGTGATTTTATTAAGGAAACAATAAAATTTACACCAAGTTCTTTTCATACTTAACATATTTTACGAAGCTTAAGAAATAGACCGACCATGTTCTCAAGTCTTTGATACTGAGCTAGTTATACCCTACAGGCGTAATTATTAGGTCTTTAAACTCGTTTTACAACTTGTTTGCTGTTTACATGATTGAGTGTTAGACTCTCGTCCCCATACGAAATCAAATCTTAGCTTGTGCAAAAACTAGGCTTCTTTATGTATTTCTTGACCCAGTGGCTAATTTAAAGATATAACCTGTGAAATGTTCCGTTAATGGCATTTCACCTTTTATCTCATCCACATAAAACAACACCGAATGTAATATACATAGTGACACATCAAGGCAAACCAGGCTAAATCTCAGCAGATCGTGAGGATAACTCACTCTCGTGCTTACAATACCTGGTTGCAACTAAGTCGTCTACAAAGAATGTATCACTTCCAATATTTCAATTTGTTAAAATAATTGAATTAGGGATGTATTTAAACAATGCATCCTATTTTAAATTACAATTTCTATTGGAAATGGTAAATAACACTGCTTATCCAGTATGGATTCTGACTTAGAGGCGTTCAGTCATTATCCAACAGATGGTAGCTTCGCGGCACTAGCTTTTCAGGTAGCCGCATTTACCAAGTATCTGACCTAACAGTTCCTCTCGTACCGAGTTAGATTACTGTCGCAGTATCATATTCATCAGTAGGGTAAAACTAACCTGTCTCACGACGGTCTAAACCCAGCTCACGTTCCCTATTGGCGG